>WNWK01007363.1:0-94911 GCA_009830355.1 Cherax destructor | reverse complement strand
CACAAAACTGCAACATTAATGTTGCAGTTTTGTGACTCTTCTAAGTGCTCTACTTCCATCTGTACTGGTTGTCCACTACGTCGTTTTCTTGTTCTTTATATTCGCATCTCACTTTACTCTTTGTTCTTCCAGTGATGCGAGATTCTTTACAAATAACCCGCACGTACGAGAATGAAACCCAGGTGTTGTTCCAGTCACGGCTTACAGCAGAGGCAAATTTATGGACATTCTGGATCTCTTGTGAGTGTTTGATTAGACGTAGTTTTCGGAATAGTTCTTCATACTCAAATTGGCTTAACATATTTGGTGTATTTGGGCTTGATTTTTTTTTACACTTCTTGAGGGTGGTTTCCACATTCAAAATTTACTACAATTAAAATGCATCAACCACTTGTGCAACAATTCTTAAAATCTTTCCAACTCGTTTTTGTCGTTTTTTGGGGAGGGGGGAATTGGGTGAGGGAAGAGGATTTATGTGTATATACTCGTTTATATTTGTGTGTGTATGTGTACTTACCTATTTATGGTTGCATGGGTCGATTTACGGCTCCTGGTCAGGTCTCTTTACTGGTTGCTACTAGGTCCACTCTCTCCTGTTCTATGAGCTTTATTGTATCTCTTCTTAAAGCTATGTATGGATCCTACCTCCACTGCATCACTCCAGATTGTTCCACTTCTTGACAACTCTATGACTGAAGAAATACTTCCTAACATCCCTGTGACTCATCTGATGTTCAGTTTCCAGTTGTGACCCCTTATTGCTGTGTCACATCTATGAAACATCCTGTCCCTATCCACCTTGTCAATTCTACTTGATTTTTTGTATGTCGTTATTATGTTCCCACTAGCTCTCCTATCCTCCAGTGTCGTCAAGTCGATTTCCTTAATCTCTCCGTGGCACTCTCTCCAATTTCTTGACGTGATTGATAAGATTAGGGTTCCATACTGGTGCTGCATACCCAATATGGGCCTGACGTACACGATGTAGGGCCTTGAAAGATCCTTACTAAGGTGTCGAAACGTTAGTCTTAGGTTTGTCAGGCCCATATACTCCAGTAGTTATTTGGTTGATGTGCTCAGTATTATACACACCACAAGACATTTTTCCTTGAGTGAGAATTGCAGTCTTTGGCCCCTAGCCTGTTCTGTGTCTGCTGTCTTCTCCGACCTTCCCCAATCTTCATGACTTTGCACTTAGTGGGGTTAAACACAGGGGTCAGTTGCTGGAACAGGCTTACAGCCTGCCCAGATCATTTTGTAGTGCTACTTGATCCTCATACTTTGAATTGTTGCATTAGCTTCACATCGTCTGCAAACAAAGGGCACTTCTGAATCTATCCCTTCTGTCATGTCACTCACGCATCCCGAGACAGTACCTGCCCTAGGACTGACCCCTGTGGAACCCCGCTTGTCACAGGCGCCCCTCTGGGCCCTCGTCACGTACCATCACTCGTTGTTTCCTTCGTTGGTATTCTCTGATCCATTTCATTGCCTTTTCAGTTATTCTTGCCTGCTCCCCTAAATTTTGCACTAGTCTCTTGTGGGAAACTGCGTCGAAAGCCTTTTTACAGTCCAAGAAAATGCAGTCTACCCACCCCTCTCACCTGTCTTACTTCTGTCACCTTGTCGTATAATTCCAGAGGTCTGGACACAGGATTTCCCTCCCTGAATGCATGCTCATTCCTTTCTAGGTGCTCCACCAATCTTCTCCTGATAATCTTCTCCGTGACTTTGCAATCTGTACATGCCAGTGACACTGGTCTGTAGTTTAATGCTGTCTGCCTGTCTTCTTCTTAAAAATTGGGACTACATTTCTGTCTTCCACACCTCAGGTAGTTGCCTGTTTCGATAAAAATATTAAATATTATTGTTAGTGGTACACACAGTGTACCACTAACAACATGGAGAATGCCCGGGCTCCGTCTTTAGGATATCTAGTTCACTTAGCAGCCTCTTCACCTTCACCTTGGTTGCGTGTCTGTGTCCAGCACTCGTTGGTGTACTCCACCATTTCGACATTCTGGGTCCTTTTTCTCCACTGAAAATAATCCTAAAGCTCGTGTGAGCTCTTCACATACTTCTCGGTAGTTTCTTATGATCTCCTTCTTCCTTTCTCAGCCTGATTACCTGGTCCTGATTGTTGTGGCAGTACAACAGTTTTGGGTCAGATCTGGCTTTGATGATGCGTCATTCTCGTTTCGGCTCTTAAACTAATCTTATTTTCCTGGGTTCTATACCAAGGGCTCGTTCTGTGTTTGTGTACTTACTTATTTGCGGTTGCAGGAGTCAAGTCATAGCTCCTGGCGTGTGTGTGTGTGTGTGCGTGTGTATGTGTGTGTGGCTCACACACAGCAAGAAAGTTACGAACAAGCCAGACGAGACAGACAATTAAGAGTGCTGCTGCTAGACAAAAGGGACCGGCGTGGTCAATCCCACTAAGCCAGTAAAGTGACAATCCAATTTGCAGTCTGAGAATATACAGCGACTTTAACCCATAACTTAAGTTGTATTAGACAGGTTCAATTTACTGAAACTGAGTAACAAAGCACCTCTTAAGAACTCCGTTTTGAAACTGGGGCGTGAACCACGGAAGGTATAGTCATGGTACACTGAGAAGAGCTCCACATCCTGTCCAATATCCAGCCACAAGTTTGGCACTATTAATCTTCTTCAGTGTCCGGGTATACCCAGCTGTATGTAAATCTAGAACGAATCGTTTGCGCAGCGGCTCTACGGATATGATGCCGAGTAATTGAAGGATTTAGTCTCACTAAAGCTTGTCAATAATTGGAAACGTTCTCATAGTATAAAGGGAAAACGAGACGCTATGAGACAGATCTACTTCATGTCACGAGATTTCCTTTCACTGCAAATGAAAGGTTTTGTTTGTCACAGATATACAAAGATGCATGACACTTTATAGCTGGAGGAAATTTATGAAAATTTCTACTGGTAAACAGTTTCGATTTAAAGACGTCACCTAGTCCAGTGAATCCGAAGCACAAATCACCTGCGTAGTATTGCCTGCTAATGACTTGAGAGTGATATGATACTGTATGTTGGGTTAATGGAGAGTTCTGGCTTGACGGTACTCAGAAGGGTTGCGGAATAGTGTAGTCCTGAGACTGAGTAGAGATAATTAATTTCACTCAGGCTCGACATGATAGAATAATTATTTAATTATTTAACAGAAAATATTTATACACTATGCATCCTTTGGTAACAGTATTTTGTATAATATAGTAGTAGGTATAACTAAGAGGAAACAAGAGTAAATTCTCCTATTTCTCAGTCGTAACTAGGACAAATCTTATTAAAAAGTTTTGAAGTGATGAAGACTCGTGTGGATTTAATTTTGTCAGGTTTGAACCTTCATTTTAGCTGCTAGTTTGGACCTTCATTTTAGCTGCTAGTTTGGATCTTCATTTTAGCGCTAGTTTCGACCTTCATTTTAGCTGCTAGTTTGGACCTTCATTTTAGCTGCTAGTTTGGACCTTCATTTTAACTGCTAGTTTGGACCTTCATTTTAACTGCTAGTTTGGACCTTCATTTTAACTGCTAGTTTGGACCTTCATTTTAGCTGCTAGTTTGGACCTTCATTTTAACTGCTAGTTTGGACCTTCATTTTAACTGCTAGTTTGGACTTTCATTTTAACTGCTAGTTTGTACCTGTACCATTATATAGTTGAGTGTCCCGTCGTCAGTGACTCGACCTCGCAGAATGGGGAACTTGGAACTGTGTTAACACTATATATACTCCCAGATACTTGAGAATATCCTCATTGCCCACCCTAAATTTGCTGAAACTCATTAGCAGTCTAGTGATGCTCCCGTTGTATGCAAATGCATTCTGTATATTTATGTATATGAGCATATATGTATTTGTACATATATATATATATATATATATATATATATATATATATATATATATATATATATATATATATATATATATATATATATATATATATATATGTGTGTGTGTGTGTGTGTGTGTGTGTGTGTGTGTGTGTGTGTGTGTGTGTACTCACCTATATGTGGTTGCAGGGGGGGAGTCATAGCTCCTGGCCCCGACTCTGCACTGGTCGATACTAATTCACTCTCTCACTGCTCCATAAGCTTTATCATACCTCTTCTAAAACTATGTATGGAACTTGCTTCCACTACTTCACTCTCCAGATTATTCCACTTCCTGACAACTCTAAGGCTAAAGAAATACTTCCTAACATCCCTATGGGCTCATCTGGGTTCTCAGCTTCCAATTGTGGCCCCTTGTTCCTGTTTCCCATCTCTGAAACATTCGAGCCCTGTCCACCTTGTCAATTCCTCTCAGTATTTTTTACGTTGTTATCATGTCCCCCCTGTCCCTCCTATCCTCTAGTGTCATCAGGTTGAGTTCCCTTAACCTCTCCTCATAAGTCATATCTCTCAGTTCCGGGACTAAACGTGTGCAAATTTTGCACTTTCTCAAATTTCGTGACGTGTTTGACTAGGTGAGGGGTTTCCCTACTGGTGCTGCATACTCTAGTATAGGCCTGACGTACGGTGTACAATGTCGTGAATGACTCATTACTCAGATGTCTAAACGCTAATCTCAGATTTGCCAGTCGCCCATACTGCAGCAGTTATTTGATTGATGTGTGCCTCAGGAGACATGTTCGTTAAATGCCCCAAGATCCTTTTCTTTAAGTGACGTTTGCAGCCTTTGATTCCCCAACCTGTTGCCGTCTGCGGTCTTCTGTGTCCTTCCCAATCTTCATGACCTTACACTTACTGGGGTTAAACTCCAGGAGCCATTTATTGGACCAGAGTCTGTCCCGATCCCTTGTAATCTTAACTGATCCTCGTCCATATATTCTCATCAGTTTCACATCATCAGCTAACAGTGACACTTCTGAATCTATTCCTTCCATCATGTCATTCACATATATAAGAAACATTTTACCAGACCTAGGACTGACCCTTGTGGAACCCCATGACACATGCGCCCACTCTGACACTTCACGTACCAACATTCGGTGTTTTCCTTCATGTCAGGTATTCCTGATCCATTGCAGTACTTCCCCCATTATTCCTGCCTGCTCCTCTAATTTTTGAACAATCTCTTGTGTTGTACTGTGTCAAAAGCCTTCTTACAGTCCAAAAAGATGCAATCTACCCATCTCTCTCTCTCCTGTCTTACTTCTGTTACCTTATCGTAGAACTCAAGTAGATTTGTGACAGGATTTCCCATCTCTGAAGCCGTGCTGATTGTCATGTATAAGCCCAGTCTTTTCAATGTGTTCCACCACTCTTCTCCTGATGATATTTTCCATGACTTTGCATACTATACAAGTCAGTGACACTGGTCGGTAGTTTAACGCTGCTTGTCTGTCTCCTTTCTTGAAAATCGAAACTACATTTGCTGTCTTCAACGCCTCAGGTAATTGTCCAGTTTCGAAAGATTTAGCGGCACACACAGTTCCTCTGCTCCCTTTCTCAGTATCCATGGAGATATGTTATCTGGGCCCACCACATTTGAGGTATCTAGTTCACCTAGCAATTTCTTCACCTCTGCCTTGGTTATGTGTATTGTGTCCAGCACCTGCTGGTGCACCCTACCTCCATGGTTTGCTGGAAGCATTCCTGTCTATATTGTAAATACTTCTCTAAATCTTGTGTTCAGTTCATCACATACTTCCTGGTCACTCTTTGTTTTTCTCCTAATATGACTGTATAACAACTTTGGTTCAGATTTGGCTTTTGATGCTATGTCGTTCTCGTATTGCCTCTGGGATTCTCTCCTTATCCCAGCATATTCGTTTCTGGTTCTTCTGCTCAACTCCTTGTTTTCTTGAGTCCTTTGCCTTCTTTACCTTTTCGATGCTCTAGCACACTTGGATTTGGCCTCTTTACACCTCCAGTTAAACCATGGGCTCACTCTGGTCTTACCATTTTTTCTATTACCCTTTGGTATGAACTTCTCCTCTGCCTCCTTGCACTTAGGGGTCACTAGCTCCATCATTTCATTTACTGACTTTCCCTCTAGTTCTCCTTCCCACTGCTCTTCATGCAGGAAACTTCTCATTCCTATGTAGTCCCCTTTTTTGAAGTTCGGCTTCTATCATTCTCGCTGTTGCATTCTAAATTTGTAACTCTACAAGGTATTCAAAACTCAGGACATCATGATCACTAGTGCCAAGGGGTCTTTCGTGTGTGATATTCCCCATGTCTGAACTATTCAAGGTGAATATGAGATCCAGACTTGCTGCAACATCCTCTCCTCTCTCTCTGGTTGTATCCCTAACATGTTGGTGCATGAAGTTCTCCAATACAGTCCCCAACATCTTAGCCCTCCATATTTATGGTCCCCCATGTGGCTCTAGGTTTTCCAAGTCAATCTCTTTATGATTGAAAATCCCCATTATGAGTAATTTTGTCCTACCCATATGAGCCCTCCTGGCCACTTCAGCTAGTGTGTCCACCATCGCTCTATTGCACTCATCATACTCTTGCCTTGGCCTCCTGCTGTTCTGGGTGGGTTATACATCACTGCAATTACCACCTTCGGACCTCCTGACTGAAGTGTTCCTGTTATGTAATTTCTTGCTTCTCCTCTTTCTCCCCTCTCTAGCTGTTCAAAATCCCATTGGTTTTTGATGAGCAGTGCCACTCCTCCACCCCCTCTGTTCCCTCTGTCTTTCCTCAGGATCTGATATCCCTTTGGAAAGATGGCATCTGTTATCATTCCTGTGAGCTTGGTTTCTTTGAGAGCTATGATGTCTGGTGATGCCTCTTTGACTCTTTCGTGCCACTCCTCCCACTTATTCATTATTCCATCAGCATTGGTGTACCATACCTTCAGTTTCCTTTCCAACACTGTGTTCTGGGGGTCTGCGAGGGTGGGGGACTTGGCAGTGTGCTGTTGGATTCTACAGCATAGTGTGAGGAGGGGAAAGTAAGTGTGGACTGTGGCTAGCGTGTTTAGTTGTGGGATTCTAGGGGTGGTTCTGTGTTGCTCTGCCCTACTCTGTTTGTCCTCTGCTGATTCTGTCCTTGTCTCTCTTCCTAGCCCTTTTCGCCCCAGTGTCCTCTCCCCCAGCTCCTGTCATACTGTTTTTGTTTTGTCTTGGTCTAGGAACACCCTCTTGTATGTTGACAATTCCTTCAGCCGTGGTTTCTCTTTCAGGATCCTGTTTCGCACTGTTTCTGTCTTGAAAATCAGCTTGACTGGCCGATGTCTTAACTTCAAGTACCCACCTATTCTCTGAAAATTTACTGTCTCAGTCATGTCCTCCTCACCTATTTCTTTGATGATGTTTTCAATCTCCTGTTTTTCTTCCTGTCGTCTTTCGTTGTGTGTCCTCCCCTCACTCTCCTGAAGAAGATGAATAAACACTGACTTCCCCCTCTACTCCTTCCATTGCCTTTCCCTCTGTGTCTCCGGGTCCCATTTGTACATGGGCGTTGTCTCCCTTATTCTTTCCTGTAGCTGTTGGTGGTATGGTCGTGTGTCTGCCTAGACCTATCCCCTCTCCACCTTCTCCCCCTCCTCTACTACTATCCCTGCTCCCAACTGCTCTCCCCCTTCTTTCCTCGGCCCTGCTTGGCGGGCTGATATGGCCTTAGCATAAGTTTCGTCTTCTTCCTTTCTGTTTGACTCCTCGTTCAGTAGGAGTTTACCAGCTTCAGATGCTATTCTCT
Source organism: Cherax destructor (assembly GCA_009830355.1). NCBI lineage: Eukaryota > Metazoa > Arthropoda > Malacostraca > Decapoda > Parastacidae > Cherax > Cherax destructor. The sequence goes on along the minus strand of WNWK01007363.1, from coordinate 87,225 downwards.
AGGCAATAGCCCTGTAACTCGCTTCAGCTTATTTACCTCTTATTCTAGCTTATTAAGCTTCTGCAGCTTCGACTTGTGATTCCCATTTCCTCTTCTCCTCATCTACCCTCTTTTCCAATTCCGCAGAAAGCTCTGCCTCCATCCTTTTCTCCATTTTCTTAGAAGGTTCACCTAGTTTGCTCTCTCACTCTTGTTCCATCCTTTTACATTGCTCTTCCATCCATTCTTCCTCTCCAGAACCATTTTCCTCTGATCCTCTGAGCCTTCAACTTCCCTTCTGAGCCCCCATTTTTTTTGGAGGGGGGGGTAGGGTGTTGTAGTTGTGTGTGTGTGTAGGAGTGGGGGGTTTAATTAGGGAGGAGGGAGATGGGAGAGGGAGAGAGATGGGGAGAGGGGAGAAAGAGAGAGAGATGGAGAGAGAGTATGAAGGGGAGGGGAGAGAGATGGGGGAAGGAAAGGGGACAGGGGACAAGGAGAGAGGGGGAAGGGAAGTGAGAGAAAGGCAAGGGGGAGAGGTGGGAGGGAGAGAAATGGGTAGGAGGAAGATGGAAGGAAGATGGAGAGGTAGAGAGAGAGAGAGGGTATGTGAGAGAGAGAATGTGAGAGTGAGGTAGGGAGGTAGAGAGTGGGAAGGAAGTAGGGATAGGGGAGAGGAAGAAAGAGGGGGAGGGGGAGGCAGTGGCGAAGGGGGACAGGTATGTGGACAGGGGAAAGAGAAAGGAATATAGGGATAGAGATGAGGTGGGACAGTCACAGGAGAGAGAGAGAAGTGAAGAGGGAGATGGAGGGAGAGGGAGAAATAGAGGGAGGAAAAGTGGGGGTGTGTAATAGGGGTTAGTGGGTGGTTGGTGTTTCTGAGGGGTTGGTGGTGGTGGTGGTGGTGTGTGTTAGTTACCATTTTGTCTTAGGCACATGTTGATTAGACACTAGGCCTGTTGTATGTGTGTGTGGGTGTGTGTGTGTGTCTGTGTAAAGAAACACTTCGAAATGTTTCTGCCCCGCCAGGAATTGAACCCGGGCCCTCCGTGTGTGAAGCGAGAGCTTTAGCCACCAGGCCACCGGGGCTGTGTGTGTGTGTGTGTACTCACCTAATTGTACTCACCTAGTTGTTGTTGCAGGGGTCGAGTCATAGCTCCTGGCCCTGCCTCTTCACTGGCCGCTACTGGGTCACTCCCTGCGCCATGAGCTTTATCATACCTCTTCTTAAAGCTATGTATGGAACCTGCCTCCACTACATCGCTTCCCAAACTATTCCACTTACCGACCACTCTGTGACTGAAGAAATACTTCCTAACATCTCTGTGATTCATCTGAGTCTTCAACTTCCAACTGTGACCTCTTGTTGCTGTGTCCCATCTCTGGAACATTCTGTCCCTGTCCACCTTGTCAATTACTCTCAGTATTTTATATGTCGTTATCATATCCTTCCTATCTCTCCTGTCCTCCAGTGTCGTCAAGTCGATTTCCCTTAACCTCTCCTCGTAGGACATACCCCTTAGCTCCAGGACTAGTCTTGATGCAAACCTTTGCACTTTCTCAAGTTATTTACGTGCTTGGCTAGGTGTGGGTTCCAAACTGGTGCTGCATACTCCAATATGGGCCTAACGTACATAGTGTACAGGGTCCTGAATGATTCCTTATTAAGATGTCGGAATGCTGTTCTTAGGTTTGCTAGGCGCCCGTATGCTGCAGCAGTGATTTGGTTGATGTGTGCCTCAGGAGATGTGCCTGGTGTTATACTCACCCCAAGATCTTTTTCCTTGAGTGAGGTTTGTAGTCCACCTTGTGTGTGTGTGTGTGTGTGTGTGTGTTAGTTACCATTTTGTCCTAGGCACATGTCGATTAGACACTAGGCCTGTTGTATGTGTGTGTGTGTGTAAGGAAACACTTTGAAATGTTTCCACCCGCCGGGAAGCGAACACGGGCCCTCCGTGCGTGAAGCAAGAGCTTTAGCCACCAGGCCACTGGGGCATGTGTGTGTGTGTTTGTGTGTGTACTCACTTAATTGTGGTTGCAGGGGTCGAGACTCAGCTCCTGGCCCCGCCTCTTCGCTGTCTGCTACTGGGTCTCTGCTCTCCCTGCTCCATGAGCTTTATCATACCTTGTCTTAAAACTATGTATGGTTACTGCCTCCACTATATCTTTCTCTAGACTATTCCACTTCCTGACTACTCTGTTTCTGAAGAAATGCTTCCTAACATCCCTTTGACTCATCTGAGTCTTCAGCTTCCAGTTGTGTCCCCTTGTTTCTGTGTTCCCTCTCTCGAACATCCTGTCACTGTCTACCTTGTCAATTCCCCGCAGTATTTTGTATGTCGTTATCATGTCTCCTCTGACCCTTCTTTCCTCCAGTGTTGTTAGTCCTATTTCCCTCAATCTTTCTTCATAAGACAGACCCCTGAGTTGTGGAACTAACCTTGTCGCAAACCTTTGCACTTTCTCTAGATTCTTTACGTGCTTGACCAGGTGTGGGTTCCAGACTGGTGGTGCATATTCTAGTATGGGCCTGACGTACCAGTCGCCCATATGCTGCCGCAGTTATCTGGTTGATGTGTGCCTCTGGAGATGTGCTTGGCGTTATACTCACTCCAAGGTCTTTCTCCTTTGCCGAGGTTTGCAGCCTTTGTCCGCCTAGCCAATTGCTAGACCAGATGTCGAGCTTGTCCAGGTCTGTTTGCAGCCCTGCCTGGTCCTCTTCCGATGTGATTCTCCTCATTATTTTCACATCATCCGCGAATAGAGACACTTCTGAGTCTATCCCTTCCGTCATGTCATTTACATATACCAGGAATAACACTGGTCCTAGGACTGACCCCTGCGGTACACCGCTCGTCACAGGCGCCCACTGTGATACCTCACCACGCACCATGACACGTTGTTGTCTCCCTTTGAGGTATTCCCTGATCCATTCCAGTGCCCTTCCTGTTATACCTGCTTGTTCTTCCAACTTCTTTACTAATCTCATGTGAGGAACTGTGTCGAAGGCCTTCCTGCAGTCCAGGAAAATGCAATCAACCCACCCTTCTCTCTCCTGCCTTACCTCTCTAACTTTATCATAGAACTCTAGGAGGTTTGTTACACAGGATTTGCCTTCCTGGAATCCGTGCTGTCTGGTGTTTATTATCCTGTTCAGCTCAAGGTGTTCCACCATTCTTTTCCTGATGATTTTCTCCAAGACTTTGCACACTATACACGTAAGTGACACTGGTCTATAGTTTAGTGCCTCTTTTCTGTCTCCTTTTTTAAAAATGGGGACTACGTTGGCCTTCTTCAATACCTCAGGTAGCTGCCCAGTTTCAAGGGATGTGTTGAATATTATGGTAAGTGGCACACTCAGTACCTCAGCTCCTTCCCAAGAACCCATGGGGAGATATTGTCCGGACCCATCGCCTTTGAGGTATCGAGGTCACTGAGTAACTGCTTCACTTCCTCCTCAGTTGTGTGTATGCCCTCTAGCACTTGGTACATCCCTTGTTGGTGACGAACCCTGTCATGTCTACCCAGCTGCCTTCCTTCCTCCATTGTGAATACTTCCTTAAGGGGCACATAAGTTTCCCCGTCTTTCCCCCGTCTGAGCAAGCTCACACCTCTACAACACAATTGTCATCAAAGATTTGTTAAGTTATACCATGAATTAAGGAAAGATCGTAGACTTCACCTTACGAAACGGATAAAGCAAATGCGATAGTAATTATGGACAAGGAAGATTTTAGTGGAAAAATGAACATATTATTAAAAGACGGGGGAACTTACGTGTCCATTAAGAGTCACTTCAACGCAAAGTTAATAATTACAGGAACGAGATAGATGAAGTAGAGGCAATCTCCATTTACAATTTGAAGAGAGGAAACAACAGTGTCCGAGAGGCTAGAAAACAACTTGGTTAGTCAATTGAAGGTTGAGGGGTGAGAAGAGGATTAACTACTTATACCTTACACAGCTTCCCGTATGCAAAACTCATTGAGCAAACACATTTATTACTTTATAACGTAGTATTACAAAATTCTCTCTTAAGAAAATAAATACAGCATTCAGATAACGCAACCAGATACATTGACTTAGCAAGCCAGAGTGACACTGAAAAAGAATCGGAATGAAGTTGAAACCGTGGAGCTCAGAATTAATATCCATGGTGTGTCAGGTGTATGATTAGTGCATGGTGTGTGGGTGGTACAGGGAGTGTTGGTGGTGCAGGGTGTGTGGGTGGTACAGGGAGTGTTGGTGGTGCAGGGTGTGTGGGTGGTACAGGGAGTGTTGATGGTGCAGGGTGTGTGGGTGGTACAGGGAGTGTTAGTGGTGCACGGTGTGTGGGTGGTACAGGGAGTGTTGGTGGTGCAGGGTGTGTGGGTGGTACAGGGAGTGTTAGTGGTGCAGAGTGTGTTGATGGTGCATGGTGTGTGGGTGGTACAGGGAGTGTTAGTGGTGCACGGTGTGTGGGTGGTACAGGGAGTGTTGGTGGTGCAGGGTGTGTGGGTGGTACAGGGAGTGTTAGTGGTGCAGAGTGTGTTGATGGTGCAGGATGTGTGGGTGGTACAGGGAGTGTTGGTGGTGCAGGGTGTGTGGGTGGTACAGGGAGTGTTGGTGGTGCAGGGTGTGTGGTGCAGGATGTGTGGGTGGTAGAGGGAGTGTTAGTGATGCAGAGTGTGTTGATGGTGCAGGATGTGTGGGTGGTAGAGGGAGTGTTAGTGGTGCAGAGTGTGTTGATGGTGCAGGATGTGTGGGTGGTACAGGGAGTATTGGTGGTGCAGAGTGTGTGGGTGGTGCAGGGTTTGTGGGTAGTGCAGGGTGTGTGGGTAGTGCACGATATGTGAGTGGTGCAAGATGTTTGAGTGGTGCAGGGTGTGTGGATAGAGCAGCGTGTGAGGTTAGTGCAGGATGTGTAAGTGGGGCAGTATGTGTGGGAATTGCAGGGTCTGTGGAGGCCGCAGGGTGTGTGCGTAGTACAGGATGTGTGAGTGGTGCAAGATGTGTGAGTAGTGCAGATGTGAGTGGTACAGGGTGTGTGGGTGGTGCAGGGTTTGTGGTTAGTGCAGGATGTGTTGTTAGTGCAGTGTGGGTGATGGAGGATGTGTATGAGGTGCATGGTGTGTGGGTGGTGCACGGTGTGTGGGGTGATGCAGAGTGTGTTGGTGGTGCAAGGTGTGTGGTTGGTGCTAGGTGAGTGTGGGTGGTGCAGGTTTTATGAGTGGTGCAGGGTGTGTGGGTAGTGCAGAGTGTGTGGGTATTGCAGGCCGTGTGAGTGGTGCATAATGCGTAGGTGGTTCAGGATCAGTGGGTGGTGAAGGGTATGTGTTTGGTGCAGGATGTGTGGGTGGCGCAGGATTTTTTGTTGATGCACGGTGTGTGGGCGGTGCACAATGTGTGAATGGTGCAGAGTGTGTGCGTGGAGCAGGGAGTTGGGTGGTGAAGGGTGTGTGGGTAGTGGAGGGTGTGTGGGTAGTAAAGAGTGTGGGTGGTGCCGGATGTATGGGTGGTGCAGGGTGTGTCGGTGGTGCAAAAATATGTGGGTAGTGCAGAGTGTGATAGTTGTGGAGGGTGTGTGGGTAGTGTAGGGTATGTGATTAGTGCATAATGTGTAGGTGGTGCAGGGTGTGTGGATTGTGCAGGGTGTGTTGGTGGTGCAGGATGTGTGAGAGGTGCAGTATGAGTGGGTAGTGCAGGATGTGTGGGTAGTGAATATTGTGTGAGTAATGCATAGTGTGTGAGTAATTCAGGATGTGTGTATGCTGCAGGATGTGTGTATGCTGCAGGATATGTGGGATATGCAGGATGTGTGGGTTGTGAAGGATGTGTGGGTAGTGAAGGATGTGTGAATGGTGAAGGATGAATTAGTGGAGCAGGGTGTGTGGATAGTGCAGGGTATGTGGATGCTACAGGGTGTGTGAGTGGTGCAGGGTGTGTGTGGGTGGTGCAGGGTGTGTGTGGGTGGTGCAGGATGAGTTGGTGATGCAGGGTGTGTATGCGGTGCAGGGTGTGGGTAGTGCAGATTGTGGGTGGTGCAGGATGAGTGGGTGGTGCAGGATCTGTGAGTGGTGCAGGATATGTGAGTGGTGCAGGATGTGTGAGTGGTGCAGGATATGTGAGTGGTGCAGGATGTGTGAGTGGTGCAGGATATGTGAGTGGTGCAGGATGTGTGAGTGGTGCAGGATATGTGAGTGGTGCAGGGTTTGTGGGTAGTGCAGTATGTGTAGGTAGTGCAGAAAGTGAATGGTGCAGGGTGTGTATATGGCGCAAAATGAGTGGGTGGTGTAGGTTGTGTGAGTATTTTAGGGTGTGTAGGTTGTGCAGGGTGTGTAGAAGGATGTGTGAGTGTGCGTGACAGTGGAATGGTGTGTAAGTGGGAGTGTTGGTGAGTTGGTGGGCAAGTGGTTGGACAGGTGTTTCTGAAGATGGGTGGGCATAGTGTGTTGTGGGGGAGTGGGAAAGGGGAGTAACTGAGAGACATTATTACCAACACAGTGAACCTTACCAAGCACTTGACATAAGCAAGAAGTTCAGCAAGTTAAAGCCTTCTAGTATGTAGTGAGCAAATTGTGGGTCGAGCCAAACAAACTTTGGCACTAGGCAATAAACTCATAGCCCTGTGTGTGTGTATTCGCCTATATATGGTTGCAGGGGTTGACTCATAGTTCCTGGCCTCGCCTCTTCGCTATTCGCTGCTAGGTCCACTATCTTTAGTGTGTGTACTCACCTAGTTCTACTCACCTAGTTGTGGTTGCAGGGGTCGAGACATAGCTCCTGGCCCCGCCTCTACACTGGCCGCTACTGGGTCACTCTCCCTGCGCCATGAGCTTAATCATACCTCTTCTTAAAGCTATGTATGGAACCTGCCTCCACTACATCGCTTCCCAAGCCATTCTACTTCCCGACCACTCTGTGACTGAAGAAATACTTCCTAACATCCCTGTGATTCATCTGAGTCTTCAACTTCACACTGTGTCCCCTTGTTGCTGTGTCCCATCTCTGGAACATTCTGTCTCTATCAACCTTGTCAATTCCTCTCAGTATTTTATATGTCGTTATCATGTCCCCTCTATCTCTCCTGTCCTCCAGTGTCGTCAGGTCGATTTCCCTTAACCTCTCCTCGTAGGACATACTTCTTAGCTCCGGGACTAGTCTTGTTGCAAACCTTTGCACTTTCTCTAGCTTCTTTACGTGCTTGGCTAGCTGTGGGTTCCAAACTGGTGCTGCATACTCCAGTATGGGCCTAACGTACACAGTGTACAGGGTCCTGAACGATTCTTTATTAAGATGTCGGAATGCTGTTCTTAGGTTTGCTAGGCGCCCATATGCTGCAGCAGTTATTTGGTTGATGTGCGCCTCAGGAGATGTGCCTGGTGTTATACTCACCCCAAGAACTTTTTCCTTGATTGAGGTTTGTAGTCTCTGGCCCCCTAGACTGTACTCCGTCTGCGGTCTTCTTTGCCCTTCCCCAATCTTCATGACTTTGCACTTGGTGGGGTTGAACTCCAGGAGCCAATTGCTGGACCAGGCTTGCAGCCTGTCCAGATACCTTTGTAGTTCTGCCTGGTCCTCGTCCGATTGAATTCTTCTCATCAACTTCACATCATCTGCAAACAGGGACACTTCGGAGTCTATCCCTTCCGTCATGTCGTTCACAAATACCAGAAACATCACCGGTCCTAGGACTGACCCCTTTGGAACCCCACTCGTCACCGGCGCCCACTCTGACACCTTGCCACGGACCATGACTCGCTGCTGTCTTCCTGACAGGTATTCCCTGATCCATTGTAGTGACTTCCATGTTATCCCTGCCTGGTCCTCCAGCTTCTGCACTAATATCTTGTGTGGAACTGTGTCAAACGCCTTCTTACAGTCCAAGAATATGCAATCTACCCACCCCTCTCTCTCTTGTCTTACTGCTGTCACCATGTCATAGAACTCCAGTAGGTTTGTGACACAGGATTTCCCGTCCCTGAAACCGTGTTGGCCGTCGTTGATAAGCTCATTCCTTTCTAGGTGCTCCACCACTCTTCTCCTGATAATCTTCTCCATGTGTGTGTGTGTGTGTGTGTGTGTGTGTGTGTGTGTGTGTGTGTGTGTGTGTGTGTGTGTGTGTGTGTGTGTGTGTGTGTGTGTGTGTGTGTGTGTGTGTGTGTGTGTGTGTGCCCTGGTTCACTAGATGCTCATTTTACAGTTACCTTTTTCCCTCGTACTAATCCTGCCCTTTTCAAGTAGATTATTTTTACCTACCATGCATATAATTGTAAATACATAATTGTATTGTAATTGTAAATACATAATTGTATTGTAATTGTAATTATATAATATATACTCTTAGCATGTCCAGTTTGTTTTCAATTCTCAAGGGATGTAAAAACTAAGCTTTTTAGCACATGTTCATAGTTGATGACCTTTGCCACGGGTGTCAGCTGGTGGGTAGTCTCTGAACTTTCTCCAGATATCTTACATTCTCGAGAGGGTGCGGGTTACACACTGGCACTCCATTGACGACGCTTCGGTCCTTGCTGAATCATTATTAACTTACATCTGAGTTGTGACTTGATAATGGTTCGAAACAGACCAAAACGTTACCCAGAGTTTCTCTCATAAGTATAAGTAATTTGAGAATTGTTCCAGCCACGATATTTGACTTTTATTGTCGCTTGCATTTTAACTGTAAAATAATCATTTCAACACTAATAACATGTTGCTATATGGTTATTGTTTATTAAATTGCAATTAACATTTACCCGCAAATTATGATATATAATTAGTGTTAATAAGTAGCATTAAAAAAAAAGTGTGTGATTTGCTACTTTATAATAGAACATCTGTTTTTGTCACTTATTATGACAATCGTTTTTAGTTAATTTAATGAAGCAGTAATCATGATGCATTAGCTGTTAATGATGCGTGTAATGTGTCCGTTGAACATGTTATAATTAAAGAAATGAACATGTTTATTCCAAGATTAATTAAATTGTCAGAATATTAGCATATATACTCCATTGTATTGTGTTTAGCCCAGTGCATTAACACTTTTTACAATTGCGTACGAGTACTGGGATTGTACAGTATATGGGGTCCATAACAGATGCAGAAAATACCTTTATTAGCGGCATTAATAAAGTCGCTAATATGGATAACCACTATATGAGTGTCTTTTACCCACCTTGTGGACATTACCACCGTGCCAGGTGGTTATGCCCGAAGGCACGTACACAAAGGCACAATAATGTAGAACATATTTTTATTGAGTCAATGTTTCGCTTGGGAACATTTCAATGCTATGATTGTTGTGACTTGGCTAAAAGAAACTCTGATGAGAGTGGAAGACTGACCAAACAAACCTTGTATACTACACCATAATGGTGTCTTTGTGCACGTTATTTATGTTGCTCTTTTGAAGCGGCTTTTATGGTTAATTTACAGGAAGGTCCCGGGCGTCCATCCGCGGCAGCGTACATGCTGAGTATCTCATTAACAAGTCTGGTGCGTGATCTCTAATTCATCCTGGGAGACTACCGGAGCTGGCGAGGATGGTTGCACCTAACCAGATGGTCTCCTGTGGCCCGATGGTCTTGCAAGACCTGATACACCTGTGATATTGCTGGCGATCTGGGTGAGGGACATTAGTCCTGATTCCCTCTTTCTGTTAGGATGATGCCTTGCTTATTTGGGAGAAGCAAAGTTGCGTATCAAGCTAGTTTCCCAGACTAGATGATACTTGTAGAAAACTCTAGTGGTCAAGACTGGCAGCTGAAGTGTTATGGTCTGTATATTTTTATCTCAAGTTACTAACAGAGGAGTCCCGTCTGACCTCAATGAACGCCTAGGCCTAGCAAGGCACTGGACGCAAATGAGGAAACTAATCAAAAAACTTATATCCAATCTCCACCCTGAGAAAGGAGCTGATTCTGGTTAATGATGAATTAAGAGTTAGACTCTTGAGAAAACTCTTGAAACGCTCGACTCAACTGCGAGAAGTACTACATGGATGAATCATTTCATCCATCCACATCACACTCTCACTCAACCATGCTACACTCTCACTCAACCATGCTACACTCTCACTCAACCATGCTACACTCTCACGCAACCATGCTACACTCTCACTCAACCATGCTACACTCTCACTCAACCATGCTACACTCTCACGCAACCATGCTACACTCTCACGCAACCATGCTACACTCTCACGCAACCATGCTACACTCTCACGCAACCATGCTACACTCTCACGCAACCATGCTACACTCTCACGCAACCATGCTACACTCTCACGCAACCATGCTACTCTCACTCAACATGCTACACTTCACCAACCATGCTACACTCTCACCAACCATGCTACACTCTCACGCAACCATGCTACACTCTCACGCAACCATGCTACACTCTCACGCAACCATGCTACACTCTCACGCAACCATGCTACACTCTCACGCAACCATGCTACACTCTCGACCAACAATACTACACTCTCACTCAACCATGCTACACTCTCACTCAACCATGCTACACTCTCACTCAACCATGCTACACTCACCAACCATCACACTCTCACCAACCATGCTACACTTCACGCAACCATGCTACACTCTCACCAACCATGCTACACTCTCGACCAACCATACTACACTCTCACTCAACCATGCTACACTCTCACCAACCATGCTACACTCTCAACATTGCATACACCTTACGTAACATGCAACTGCATCAACCATGCTCTCAATCAACCACATCACACCCTCAACCATTCACACCACACCCTCGACCATTCACACCGCACCCTCAACCATTCACACCGCACCCTAGACCATTCACACCACACTCTCGATCATTCACACCACACTCTCGCTCATTCACACTGCACCCTAGACCATTCACACCACACCATTGACCATTCACACACACTTCTCGCTCATTCACACCACACCCTCGACCATCACACACACCTCGAACCATTCACACCACACCCTCGACCATTCACACCACACCCTCGTCCATTCACACTACACCCTCGACCATTCACACCACACCCTCGTCCATTCACACTACACCCTCAACCATTCACACCGCACCCTAGACCATTCACACCACACCCTCGACCATTCACACCACACTCTCGCTCATTCACACTGCACCCTAGACCATTCACACCACACCATTGACCATTCACACCACACTCTCGCTCATTCACACCACACCCTCGACCATGCACACTACACCGTCGACCATTCACACCACACCCTCGTCCATTCACACTACACCCTCAACCATTCACACCGCACCCTAGACCATTCACACCACACCCTCGACCATTCACACCACACTCTCGCTCATTCACACCACACCCTAGACCATTCACACCACACCCTTGACCATTCACACCACACTCTCGCTCATTCACACCACACCCTCGACCATGCACACTACACCGTCGACCATTCACACCACACCCTCGACCATTCACACCACACCCTCGTCCATTCACACTACACCCTCGACCATTCACACCACACTCTCGACCATTCACACTACACCCTCGACCATTCACACCACACACTCGACCATTCACACCACACCCTCGACCAACCATATCACACCATCGCCCAATAAGAGGGAATAACGTGAGTCATAACAAGAGAAATGTACTTACAATGTCCTGCTGCTTAGAGCTAACATTTGTACAGTATCATTATTTGCAGCATTAGGTGAGGCTGGATGGCTGTAGTAATCATTCCTTACAGTCTCTCCACCTTCATAAATGCGCTTATCTTCTCGTTATAGTCACGCACAGTTTCAGATCACTAGACATGAGCAGAAAATTTATTCTCACTCTATATTATTAGGCGAGTTGATGACAGACATGTAGGATGTCGGGCGGTTGTGTGATGGTGTCTCCGAAATTCTTAGGGCTGTTAATCATGTTTGTACTCACTGAGTTGTACTCACTGAGCTATACTCAGTGAATGTTGGTTCTTAGCCTCTTGAATTCTATCGTATTTACTTTTAAATTTGTGTATTGAGTTTGTTTCCTCGCCCTGATTTAGTTTATTCCACTTTTTTCATTGTCCCATAACTGAAAAAATTAATTTTAAAATTCCTGTGTCTTTTGGTTTATATGTTTTTTTTTCTATTCTCTTAATCCTGTACTTTTTTATGTTAAGTAATCTCTTCTTATCATGTATGTGGTGACTTTAGCTCCTCTGATTCTTCGTTTTACCAAATTATGTAATAGTATTATTATATTTATACGTAGCCCTAAACACGTGTGCGTCATACAACACTAAGACACCGGGGGCTCGACCCACCTGTCCGATAACAACAAGACAGAAACTACTCTTCCGTAGTCAGGATTTTTTTTCATTATGAAAGCTTTTATGCTGGTGAACGGCTCTTGATTCAAGGAATTGTAACTGCCGCCCTTTCTATGGTTCAGATCTGACTACCTCGCATTCCTCTGGCGCTAAATTATGATGATAGTAATAATAATAATAATTATCATTATTATTTTATTTTTATTACTAATATTATTATTATTATTAGTAGTAGTAGTAGTAGTAGTATCATAATTAGTATTATCATAATTATTATTATTATTATTATTTTAGGCAAGCTTTGTACAATTTGACTACAGCGAGGAATTTGTTAAGCTAAATCATGTCCACTTCATGAGGAACAATAAAACAATAAATCTGTGTAGAAAATAATGTCAAGGACAGCTTCTTACCTGACATTATAACTAAGCTAATCTGTCATCGTACATACACTGAGAGATACACTTAGAGATACCTACCTCTCAGTCTACTGTACATATACACTCCCTCTGAATTAACTATGAATGAAGCCTATCGTGAAACTGCTATCCAAACCGGAGGAAAAAGAAATTAGTTCCTATAGCTAGTTCCTGTAGCTTTCCACCGCCACGAAGGTGCTAGGCGTTAGGAGTGACAATTCTAGTTTACTGCACACCCAGTGTCTTGGTAGGATTCCGGCACATAGACTATGGCGTCGAGAGTTTAGTTAGCTCCCCAGGAAGCTGAATAAATAACTCGGGTTCGATCCCCAGATGTTCGCAGTATGTTATTTCCTTTAAACCGTTTGTTTCTGAGGATGCATATATATATATATATATATATATATATATATATATATATATATATATATATATATATATATATATATTGTGTGTGTGTGTGTGTGTGTGTGGAGAGGAGAGAGGAGAGAGAGAGAGAGAGAGAGAGAGAGAGAGAGAGAGAGAGAGAGAGAGAAATTTTGGGAGATGTTAAGCAAATGTACAGGAACTTTTGAACCAAGTGAGAGAGTAATTGTGGTAGGGGACCTAAATGCTAAAGTAGGAGAAACATGTAGAGAGGGTGTGGTAGGTAAGTTTGTGGTGCCAGGTGTAAATGATAATGGGAGCCCTTTGATTAAACTTTGTATAGAAAGGGGTTTAGTTATAGGTAATACATATTTTAAGAAAAAGTGTATAAATAAGTATACAAGATATGATGAATGGCATAATGACAGTAGTTTGTTGGACTACGTATTGGATAGGTAGATGATATGTAGACTGTTGAGTAGACTTCAGGATGTACATGTTTATAGAGGGGCCACGGATATATCAGATCACTTTTCAGTTGTAGCTACAGTGGGAGTAAAAGGTAGATGGGAAACAAGAAAATAGAAGCAGTAAGTAAGAGAGAGGTGAAGGTTTATAAACTAAAAGAGGAGACAGTTAGGGTAAGATATAAACAACTATTGGAGGATAGATGTTCTAGTGAGAGTATAGACAACGGTGTTGAAGATGTATGGGGTAGGTTTAAGAATGTAGTTTTAGAGTGTTCAGCAGATGTTTTTGGTTATAGGAAAGTGGGTGCTGGAGGGAAGAAGAGCGATTTGTGGAATGATGATGTAAAGAGAGAAGTAAGGGAGAAAAAGTTTGCATATGAGAGGTTTATACAAAGTAGACGTGATGCAAGGAGGGAACAGTATATGGAGAGAAAAAGAGAGGTTAAGAGAGTGGTGAAGCAATGTAAAAACAGAGAAAATGAGAGTGGGTGGGATGTTATAAACAAATTTAGTTGAAAATAAGAAAAAGTTTTGAGTTAGATTAATAAGTTGAGGAAGCCTAGGGAACGAATGGATTCGACAGTTAAAAATAGGAGAGGAGAGTTATTAAATGGAGAGTTAGAGGTATCGGGAAGATAGAGGGAATATTTTGAGGAATTGAAAATGTTGATGAAGATAGGGAAGCTGGGATTTCGTGTATAGGGCAAGGAGGAATAACATCTTGAAGGATTGAGGAAGAGCCAGTTGTGAGTGTGGGGGAAGTTCGTGAGGCAGTGGATAGAATGAAAGGGGGTAAGGCAACTGGGATTGATGGGATAAAGATAGAAATGTTAAAAGCAGATGTTTTGGAGTGGTTAGTGCTATTATTTAATAAATGTTTGGAAGAGGGTAAGATACCTAGGGATTAACAGAGAGCGTGCATAGTTAGTTTTTATAAAGGCAAAGGGGACAAAAGAGAGTGCAAAAATTATAGGGGAATAAGTCTGTTGAGTGTACATGGTAAAGTGTAAGGTAGAGTTATTATTGAAAGAATTAAGAGTAAGACGGAGAGTAGGATAGAAGGTGAACAAGTAAGCTTTAGGAAAGGTAGTGGTTGTGTAGACTAAGTGTTTGCAGTGAAACATATAGGTGAACAGTATTTAGATAAGGGTAAAGTTTTTGTGGCATTTATGGATTTTGAAAACGCATATGATATGGTGGATATGGGGACAATGTGGCAGATGTTGCAGGTGTATGGAATAGGAGGTAGGTTACTGAAAGCAGTGAAGGGTTTTTACGAGGACAGTGAGGCTCAGGTTAGAGTGTGTAGGAGAGAGGGAGATTATTTCCCAGTAAAAGTAGACTTTTGACATGGATGTGTGATGTCTCCATGGTTGTTCAATATATTTATAGATGGAGTTGTCAGAGGCGCCCACACCACCGTATATCCTAAGAACAAGGTAAAATACCTAGCTCTGCTGGGTTCTTGATTCTTGTAGGATTTGGTAGTCCTGTGGGTTAGAGCGTCCTGTGATTTTTGCTCACCATGAGGCAGGCCAAAACAACATGAGTTCGAGTCCTTGGCTAGTCGCTCTCAAAACTTCATCGACCGGGTTCGCCGTCTCCCGACCTGTAAGGTGCTTAGTCTTGAGGTTGAGTCCCTCTTCACTAATGTCCATCTTGATGATGTCCTTAATTTTCTCAGAGAGATAAGGCCATTGAAGGGTTACCTCTTTCTTAGTATTTGACTGATTCCACTATTATTACTACTACTACTACCATTCTTACTCCTCCACCACTTCCTCTCTTGTTCCCGTCCCTGTCTGCTGGCCTCTATATACACTCCCTCCTTTTCATTTTGTTAGTGTGACTTTGTAAATGGTCCAAGTCGGACCGAAACGTCGTCGTAAGCTCCTCTCTTCTATGTGCGGATTATTTGTGTATTCTGAGGGATTCTCTCATCTCAATGTACATATCCCGAGGGGAACATAACTCACAATGCGTATACTGTGCGTTAGGGATCCACTCCTCTCCGTATATATACCCTGAGGTATTCACTCCTCATTCTGTGTATACGGGAAATATCAAATTCTATTTCATTCAGAAAACGCCTAATTTCACAAAATATTTATATTTGTAACTAAATAATAGAAACATATATAGCCGAAACTGTACATCAAGTACCTAAACAGACTTAAAAATGTAACTAAATAGTTGAAGAAATGATAGTTGAAGAAAAGATAGTTGAAGAACTAATTTTCATTGTGACAACGTTTCGCTCTGTCAGTGATGAAACTCTACATAGAACAAAAAAATTTCACAAGAAAAACCTTCATTAGTCCCCAACTAAATAGATTTTTTTATGAAGGCAATAACAGGGAACAAAAATATAATAAAAACGAAGAGATTGTTGACAATAGGAGAAAACGGAAACACCATTCCAGAGACCATTTCCTGGGCCAAACAACCTGGTCAATTCCACCTTCAATGGTGTGTGGCAGCGTGGAGTGGCCTGACACTGACTCTCTCTCTCCCTTTGCTGTACCTTAGTTCAGCTGTGTGCCCTTATAACCCTGCCTCGTGGGATTTTAAGGTCCTTGCGGTTGGTCTAAGCACCTCTTGCGGACCTTTAACGCACATAATGTACTTCCAAAATTCAGGAATGCTCGCTCTCGCCTCTAGATATCTCGTTGCCCAAACCTGCAGAGAAGAATAACGTTATTCTTTATAACGTAAGTGTAGAGTGCAGAATGTAGAGCTTATATATATATATATATATATATATATATATATATATATATATATATATATATATATATAATATGGATGGGGTCCACTCTGGTGTCAATTGTGGGACCTCATTGCCTCGGAGAAGTGGATAAAAAACTTCAAGGAAGAATATTTAGATTTCTTTCTGAAGCCATTTGAATATTCCACTTCCCTACCACCCCATCTTTATTTTTTTTTTTTTTACAAACTTTATTTCAAGACAAAATACAATGGGGAGTAAAACAACATAGATAACAACTCAGAGCTACATGTCAAATACTTCGTCCAACTCCCCGGCAGTGGGCCGCGTGCCCAGAATACTGCAGGCATTTCCCTCTGGATCGCAACACTGAGTCTCTGAAAGAGGAAGCTGGTCGCCCTGTGGTCCTTGGTTTCTATGATGAGTTTTCCACCCAGCTCCTTGAGAAACTTTAGAGCACACTTGCCCCATGCTCCATGGGTCTCCGACCCTATTGGGATGAAGTTATAGCAAGAGGGAAGGTCTTCATATTTGCGGGTCTTCTGGGTCTCCCTGTGGCTGGCAGCTCCACCCCTTCGGCTAAGGAGTGTGGCAGGTAGGTGTCTGCCAATGTGGCAGCACAGGTGTAGTCCCAAGCAATCTGCTTACCATCCTTCCAGGGTAGCATGGTGGCTCCCTCAGGACGCTTTTGACTTCCATCAGACCTCTGCACTTGGGGTTCCCGTTGAGCTGGGCAACGGGCTGTGGCGAGGCTTCTCTTTATGATGTCATTGACCTCCTCATGTCTAGCATACTTCCCTTCTGATGTGTGACACACTAGACCATGAAGTCCGAATTGATCAGCCGTCGCCCTGCCGCAAATACACCTGTGTTCGGTGAGTATGGGGGCGGCTAGGCGAAGAGCAACACCAATCCGAATGGCCTGTGGGTCGAGTCGAGTGCCCAGAGAGGAATTGGGAACAGCAAGAAGGAAATCTCCTGAGTGTGGTGCCTTCACCGCTAGGAGACGAGCTTTGTCCTTTCCTGAAGCGTTGGTGAGCATTGTGTTGGAAATTTTTTCAATGATCGGTTTGTCCCAGTGGGACTGTTTGTGCTCTTTGGGAGGAGCTGGTCTACTGGAGGAGTCTGCCAGGATGTCCCACTTCACTGCTGCTTCAATGAACTTGGGGTCTTGGGCTCCCACCACACCTCTAAAACGTTCAGGGACAATCCTCTTGACTAATCCACAGGAGGCCAAACACGATGACAGAAATGCAGGTAACGCTACCTGCCTTGCTTTGCGCACCCCTATACCTCCCAGTCGCACTGGGAGGGTTGCCTGTTCCCATTGCTGATCCTCTAGTGACAGATTCAGTGCCTTCTTGAAGGTTGATCTCAGGTGTGCGTCATACTCGTCAAATGTTGGGTTGTCAAAAGAGGGTGCGCACCTCAAGAAGTATATATATATATATATATATATATATATATATATATATTTTATTACATAATATGGTACAAAAGATTTGAGAGATACATTGTTGATATAAAGATGGCATATACAGTACACGAGGTGAGAGATACATGTCTAGTACATATTGTTACATCTTTGTCACTGATTATAATGCGAAAATCTCATCCAGCTCTTCCGAGCTGGTGCGCGTGCCCAGAATACAGCATGCATTACCCCTCTGAACAGCAGCGCTGAGTCGCTGGAACAGAAAACTAGCTGCCCTGGGATCCCTAGTTACCCTGTTGAGTCTTTTGCCCAGCTCCTTGAGGAACTTAGATGCACTCTTTCCCCATGAGCCAAGGGTCTCTGAGCCTATGGGAACAAACATATAATGATGGGCAAGTTCTCCATATTTTCTCGACTTCTGGGACTCCCTGAAGGTGGCAGCAGCCCCTCCTTCCTCCCTGGTGTACTGGAGATAGGTATCAGCCAAGGTAGATGCACATGTGTAGTCCACACCACCTGCTTGCCGTCTGTCCAGGCTTGAAGGGTGATACCATCTGGACGCTTTTGGTTGCCATCAGATCTGCATAGTTGGGGTGGTTCCCTTACTGCTGGGCATCCGGCTGTTGTGAGGCTCCTCTTGATAATGTTATTAACCTCTTCATGTCTTGCAATCTTTCCCTCGGATTTACGACACACAAGACCATGGTACCCGAATCGGTCTGCTGCTTCACTGCCACAAATACACCTGTGTTCGGCGAGAATAGGGGCGGCAAGTCGAAGGGCAACACCAATGCGGATGGTCTGTGGGTCGAGGCGTGTGCCAAGGCTGGAGTTGGGAACAGCCAAAAGAAAGTCCCCTGCATGAGGAGCTCTCACTGCAAGTAGGCGGGCTCTATCCTTCCCTGACACACTCTGAAGCATTGCTGAGGCTATATTCTCTACTATTGGGCCATCCCAGTGCGACTGTTTGTAGTTGTTGGGGGGAGCAGGCCTGGTTTCAGAGCCTGTTAGGTTATCCCAGATCCTGGCTCCATCAACGAACTTTTGGTCATATATATATATATATATATATATATATATATATATAATGGGGTCCACCTCTGGTACAAATTGTGGGACCCATAGCCTCGGAGAAGTGGATAAAAAGGCTTCAAGGAAGAATATTTGGATTTCTTCCGGAAGCCAATAGAAATATTTTATTACATAATATGGTACAAAAGATTTAAGAGATACATTGTTTTAAAGATGGCATATACAGTATATAAGGTGTGAGAGATACATGTCTAGTACATATTGTTACGTGTTTGTCACTGATTATAATGCGAAAATCTCATCCAGCTCCTCAGAGCTGGGGCGCGTACCCAAAATACAGCATGCATTACCCCTCTGAACAGCAGCGCTGAGTCGCTGGAACAGAAAACTAGCTGCCCTGTGATCCCTAGTTACCCTGTTGAGTCTTTTGCCCAGCTCCTTGAGGAACAAACATATAATGATGGGCAAGTTCTCCATATTTTCTCGTCTTTTGGGACTCCCTGAAGGTGGCAGCTGCCCCTCCTTCCTCCCTGGTGTATTGAAGATAGGTATCAGCCAAGGTTGATGCACATGTGTAGTCCCACACCACCTGCTTGCCGTCTGTACAGGCTTGGAGGGTGATACCATCTCGACGCTTTTAGCTGCCATCAGATCTGCATAGTTGGGTTGGCTCCCTTACTGCTGGGCATCAGGCTGTTGTGAGGCTCCTTTTGATAATGTTATTAACCTCCTCGTGTCTTGCAATCTTTCCCTCGGATTTACGACACATAAGACCATGGTACCCGAATCAGTCTGCTGCTTCACTGCCACAAACACACCTGTGTTCGGCGCGAATAGGGGCGGCAAGTCGAAGGGCAACACCAATGCGGATGGTCTGTGGGTCGAGGCATGTGGCAAGGCTGGAATTGGGAACAGCCAACAGAAAGTCCCCTGCATGAGGAGCTCTCACTGCAAGGAGGCAGGCTCTATCCTTCCCTGACAAACTCTGATGCATTGCTGAGGCTATATTCTCTACTATTGGGCCATCCCAGTGCGACTATTTGTAGTTGTTGCGGGGAGCAGGCCTGGTTTCAGAGCCCGTTAGTTTATCCCAGATCCTGGCTCCGTCGACGAACTTTTGGTCATGGATTCCAATCTTGTCCCTAAGATGTTCAGGGAGATTCGCTGCTACAATCCCTCTGGATGCAATGCATGAAGACAGGAAAGCAGGTAGAGCAATCTGTGATGACTTGTGCCTCCTAGTCTGACTGGGAGTGTAGCTTTGTCCCACTGCCCATCTTCTAGAGTAAGGTTAAGCACTTTAGTAAAGATCTGCCTCAGGATACTATCATATTCGTGCAGTATAGGGTTATCATATGATGGAGTACATCTTAGGAAATATGTCAACCTGGGCAGACTCAGGGGCAAGACTACACCTCACAGTCACATCATACTAAGTAAGACCACACCTCACAATAGCGTGACATCACCCGACTCTGCGAAGTGGACCTGAAACTCTACCCAAGCATTAAGATTTGTCCAATTTATCATTAAATTCTTCCCAAATTTTATTAATTATATATGAATCAAATTTATATATACCAAAAGAAATATTCATTTTATTTTCAAAACTGCTTTTAATGAAACATGATTATATTATATTCCTCTTCAGAATCTCCCAAAAGCACAGTGTCATCAGCAAAAAGCAACTGTGACAACTCCCACTTTGTATTTGTGTTTTGTTTTCTTTTAACCCCACACCTCTTGCCAAGACCACCGCATTCACTTCTCTTACAACCCCATCTATAAATATATTGAACAACCACGGTGACATCACACATCTCTGTCTAAGGCCCACTTTTACTGGGAAATAGTCCCCCTCCCTCCTACACACTCTAACCTGAGCCTCACTATCCTCATAAAAACTCTTCACTGCTTTCAGTAACCTACCTCCTATTCCATACATCTGCAACATCTGCCACATTGCCCCCCTATCCACCCTATCATACCCCTATATGTTTCACTGTAAACACTTGGTCTACACACCTACCTTTCCTAAAGCCCCCTTGTTCATCTGCTATCCTGCTCTCTGTCTTACTCTTAATTCTTTCAATAATAACTCGATCATACACTTTACCAGGTACACTCAACAGACTTATTCCCCTATAATTTTTTGCACTCTTTTTTGTCCCCTTTGCCTTTATACAAAGGAACAATACATGCTCTCTGCCAATCCCTAGGTACCTTACCATCTTCCATACATTTATTAAATAATAGCACCAACCACTCCAAAACTATATCCCCACCTGCTTTTAACATTTCTATCTTTATCCCATCAATCCCAGCTGCCTAACCCCCTTTCATTCTACCCACTGCCTCACGAACTTCCCCCACACTCACAACTGGCTTTTCCACACTCCTACAAGATGTTATTCCTCCTTGCCCTGTACACGAAATCACAGCTTCCCTGTCTTCATCAACATTTAACAACTCCTCAAAATATTCCCTCCATCTTCCCGATACCTCTAACTCTCCATTTAATAACTCTCCTCACCTATTTTTAACTTTCAAATCCATTTGTTCCCTAGGCTTCCTCAACTTATTAATCTCACTTCAAAACTTTTTCTTATTTTCAACAAAATTTGTTGATAACATCTCACCCACTCTCGCATTTGCTCTCTTTTTACACTGCTTCACCACTCTCTTAACTTCTCTTTTTCTCTCCATATACTCTTCCCTCCTTGAATCACTTCTACTTTGTAAAAACCTCTCATATGCTAACTTTTTCTCCCTTACTACTCTCTTTACATCATCATTCCACCAATCGCTCTTCTTCCCTCCCGCACCCACTTTCCTGTAACCACAAACTTCTGCTGAACACTCTAACACTACATTTTTAAATCTACTCCATGCATCTTCGACCCCATTGCCTACACTCTCACTAGCCTATCTATCCTCCAATAGTTGTTTATATCTTACCCTAACTGCCTCCTCTTTATATATATATATATATATATATATATATATATATATATATATATATATATATATATATATATATATATATATATATATATACATATATACATATATGGGGTCCACCTCTGGTGCAAATTGTGGGACCCATATCCTCGGAGAAGTGAATAAAAAGGCTTCAAGGAAGAATATTTGGATTTCTTCCTGAAGCCATTTGAATATTCCACTTCCCCTACCACCCTATCTTTTCATTCTTTTTTTCTTACCAATTGGTACCTTTATTACATAATATGGTACAAAACATTTAAAAGATACTTTGTTGATATAAGGGTTGCATATACAGTACATGAGGAGTGAGAGATACATGTCTAGTATATATTGGTATGTGTTTGTAACTGATTATAATGCGAAAATCTCATCCAGCTCCTCAGAGCTGGGGCGCGTTCCCAAAATTCAGAGTGCATTACCCCTCTGAACAGCAGCGCTGGGTCGCTGGAGCAGAAAACTAGCTGCCCTGGGATCCCTAGTTACCCTGTTGAGTCTTTTGCGTAGCTCTCTTTATAACTTAGACGAATTCTTTCCCCATGAGCCAAGGGTCTCTGAGCCTATGGGAAGAAACATATGATGATAGGCAAGTTCTCCGTATTTTCTCGACTTTTGGGACTCACTGAAGGTGGCATCTGCCCCTTTTTCCTCCCTGGTGTATTGGAGATAGGTATCAGCCAAGGTAGATGCACATGTGTAGTCCCACACCACCTGCTTGCCCTCTGTCCAAGCTTGAAGGGTGATACCATCTGGACACTTTTGGCTGCCCTCAGATCTGCATAGTTGGGGTGGCTCCCTTACTGCTGGGCATCCGGCTGTTGTGAGGCTCCTCTTAATAATGTTATTAATCTCTTCATGTCTTGCAATCTTTCCCTCGGATTTACGACACACAAGACCATGGTACCCGAATCGGTCTGCTTCTTCACTGCCACAAATACTCCAGTGTTGTTCGAGAATAGGGGCGGCAAGTCGAAGAGCAACACCAGTGCAGATGGTCTGTGAGTCAAGGCGTGTGCCAAGGCTGGAGTTGGGAACACCCAACGGAAAGTCCCCAGCATGAGTAGCTCTCACTGCCAGGAGGAGGGCTCTATCCTTCCCTGACACACTCTGAAGCATTATTGAGGCAATATTCTCTACTGTTGGGGCATCCCAGTGCGGCTGTTTGTAGTTGTTGGAGGGAGCATGTCTGGTTTCAGAGCCCGTTAGATTATCCCAGATCCTGGCTCCGTCAACGAACTTTTGGTCATGGACTCCAGTCTTGTCCCTAAGATGTTCAGGGATAATCGCTGCTACAAGCCTGTAATCGTTTTACATGATGGTAGGATTGCTGGTGTCTTTTTTCTGTCTCATAAACATGCAAGATTTCAGGTATGTCTTGTTACTTCTACTTACACTTAGGTCACACTACACATTCATGTACAAGCATATATATATATATATATATATATATATATATATATATATATATATATATATATATCACCCCTCTGGGTTTTCTTCTATTTTCTTACTAGGTCTTGTTCTTGTTCTTATTTCCTCTTATCTCCATGGGGAAGTGGAAAAGAATTCTTCCTCCGTAAGCCATGTGTGTCGTAAGAGGCGACTAAAATGCAGGGAGCAAGGGGCTAGTAACCCCTTCTCCTGTATATATTACTAAATGTAAAAGGAGAAACTTTCGTTTTTCCTTTTGGGCCACCCCGCTTCGGTGGGAAACGGCCGACGTGTTGAAAGAAGATATATATATATATATATATATATATATATATATATATATATATATATATATATATATATATATATATATATATATATATATATATATATATATATATATATATATATATATATATATATATATATATATATATATATATATATATATATATATATATATATATATATATATATATATATATATATATATATATATATATATATAGGAGGTACCACCTCTGGAACTGAGTTGGGGACCCCTCATCCTCGGAGAAAATAAACTTCCTTCAGGGATAACTCGAGGTTCTCCTTGAAGCTGTTTGAAAATTGTTTTCTCCTACCACCCCTATATTTTATATACTGTGGATACTTTATTTAAAGACAAAATATATTGACAAAAATACAATTGGTAGTAGAAAAACATAGATAATAACTCAGAGCTACATCTCGAATACTTCGTCCAGCTCCCCGGCAGTGGGCTGCGTGCCCAGAATGCTGCAGGCATTTTCCCTCTGGATCGCAACACTGAGACTCTGAAAAGAGGAAGCTGGCTGCCCTGTGGTCCTTGGTTTCTATGATGGGTTTTTCATCCAGCTCTTTGAGAAACTTTAGAGCACACTTGCCCCATGCCCAAAGGGTCTCCAAACGTACTGGGATGAAGTTATAGCAAGGGGGAAGGCCTTCATATTTGCGGGTCTTCTGGGTTTCCCTGTGGCTGGCAGCCCCAACCCGTTCAACTACGGAGTATGGCAAGTTGGTGTCTGCCAGTGTGGGGGCGCAGGTGTAGTCATAAGCAATCTGTTTACCATTCTTCAGGTGTGGCATAGTGGCTCCATAAGGACGCTTTTGACATACGTCAGACCTCCACACTTGGGGTTCCCATTGGGCTGGGCAACGGGTTGTGGCGAGGCTTCTCTTTATGATGTCGTTGACCTCTAGCATACTTCCCTTCTGATGTGTGACACACGAGACCATGAAGTCCGAATTGATCAGCCGTCGCCCTGCCGCAAATACACCTATGTTCGGTGAGTATGGGGGCGGCTAGGCGAAGAGCAACACTAATCCGAATGGCCTGTGGGTCGAGTCGAGTGGCCAAGGAGGAACTGGGAATAGCTAAAAGGAAATCTTCTGTGTGTGGTACCTCCACCGCTAGGAGTCTTTATCCACAAACATGAGGCTAGCGAACTAGGCTTGTATCATGTTGCGAGGACACTCGTGGTAGTGGATGCTCAAGGATTAATTTCAGCCTCATCCTGTTTGAATATCCGCCTCAACAAACTGTCTATATAGCAATGAAACCATGAAACAAGTGGTATTGAATCATTTACCATGGTGCGGCAGGCCAGGTCGTGGGGTCGAACCCTGGCTGCCGCAGTTTGGTAAATGATTCAACACCACTTGTTTTGTGGTTTCATTGATATATATATATATATATATATATATATATATATATATATATGTGTGTGTGTGTGTGTGTGTGTGTGTGTGTGTGTGTGTGTGTGTGTGTGTGTGTGTGTGTGTGTGTGTGTGTGTGTGTGTGTGTGAAAATGTATGTTGGGTGTGTGTGTGTGTGTGGTGTGTGTGTGTGTGGTTTGTTGTGTGTGTGTGTGTATGTGTGTGTGGTGTGTGTGTGTATGTGTGTGTGTGTTTTACTGACAAGACAACCACCAAGATAAATATAAACATTATTACTGAGAAGGGTTATGTTGACGAAAACCCAAGCTAATGTTAAGAACAGAGAGTTTAGAAACTTGAAGACTGAATATAGGAACGCTGAACAGGAGAATCACAGATGAATTGGTGAGAGAAAGTTCCTTTTAGCGTGACAGGGGAAGATTAGAAATCGAAGAATGCTACAGCAGAATGGGAGCTGTCACAGTCACTCCAGCATGAATGTGGCAGGTGTCATAGTCACTCCAGCATGAATGTGGCAGGTGTCATAGTCACTCCAGCATGAATGTGGCAGGTGTCATAGTCACTCCAGCATGAATGTGGCAGGTGTCATAGTCACTCCAGCATGAATGTGGCAGGTGTCATAGTCACTGCAGTATGAATGTGGAGGTGTCATAGTCACTCCAGCATGAATGTGGAGGTGTCATAGTCACTCCAGCATGAATGTGGCAGGTGTCATAGTCACTGCAGTATGAATGTGGAGGTGTCATAGTCACTGCAGTATGAATGTGGCAGGTGTCATAGTCACTCCAGCATGAATGTGGCAGGTGTCATAGTCACTCCAGCATGAATGTGGCAGGTGTCATAGTCACTGCAGTATGAATGTGGCAGGTGTCATAGTCACTGCAGTATGAATGTGGCAGGTGTCATAGTCACTGCAGTATGAATGTGGCAGGTGTCATAGTCACTCCAGCATGAATGACGGCAGGAGTGTCATAGTCACTGCAGTATGAATGTGGCAGGTGTCATAGTCACTCAGTATGAATGTGGCAGGTGTCATAGTCACTCCAGCATGAATGTGGCAGGTGTCATAGTCACTCCAGCATGAATGTGGCAGGTGTCATAGTCACTCCGGCAAAACGGTTGGAGTTCTGTGCCTGTCACAGTTATTCCACTCCAATGTGGGAGCTCTCACGGCCACTCCAGCACAAAATTGGAGCTATCACGGATACTTCAACCTTGAACCTATAATAAAAATAATTTCGGTTGCGCTTGATACAACATAAAGGAAATATATACTCATTAGGATAGTGAGGAAATGTTTCTTTACCCTTTCACTATGCATCTTATCCATTCATTCTTGTCAAGAAGTTGCCTTGATGCTCAGTAATGGCTCTTGATTCAAGAAATTGAGATGTCCTCCTCTTCGTAAGATTTTCGATTCTTAATGATTATAATAATTATTTATCCATTCGCTGTGTGTGCATTATCCAGCAGACTCTGACCATCTCGCCCAGCTCTCTAGATGTTCATGTCGTGGGCATGAAATGTTAATTTATCAAGTGGAAACTTGGAGTAATATTTTATCTATAGTGGACATGGAGTGTTATTTTATCTCTCATAAACATGGAGAATTATTTTATCTCTCATAAACATGGAGAATTATTTTATCTCTAATAAACATGGAAAATTATTTTATCTATCATAAACATGGAGTGTTATTTTATCTTTCATAAACATGGAGTGTTATTTTATTTATTGTGGGTATGGAATGTCGTTTAATAACTTCTATAACACTTCAGACAACAACACCGCAAAGTTATTATTTTTTATTCTTCACTCATAGTTAGGGAATCATAATTGTTATTACTGTTTAAACAGTTGTTCTTAGATCACATATTTCCATTTTACCGTTGATAAGGTAAGTTAGTTTACTTGTAAAACTGGAATCTTGTTGCCAAGATATGTAAAAAAAAAATCCTAATTCATCTATACAATAAATATATTTAAGAACACTGTATTAATATTTTTCAAGAGGGAATATCTCTTTCAAAGTATGTTTAAATAATACTTGGTAATAATGATCAACTGACTGCAGAAACAGAGTCACTTTCAAGGGTGAGGAGACCTTTATTATTTCTTGGTTCCTCCCTGACAGCAAAGAGATAAATACAAGTAAAATATCTCGTGAGTAGAAATTGTATAAATACGTCCAACGACATTTTTCATTATTCTCTAATACCTATGCAGTAATTAGCACGCCTATTTACTGTTTCTGGAATCCAATTGTTTATAAACACAAAGCGAAGAGAAAATATGCGTAAGGTTTCTTTGTTATATTAATTGATTCATGGTAACTTTTCCCTAGTGGCCCAGCTTCGTCTGTGTCTCGGTCAAAGACCGAGGTCCTTGCCACTGCGATGATAAGAAGTTTACAAAATTTTAATTAAATTATATTATAAAATGTCTTTAATTGAATATGAAGAAACCTGGTTTACGATTAATCGGAAGAGGAAAAATCTCTGCAACTATTTCTTATTCAACTGTTGGAAAGTTCGTTCTTTCCTAGCCATTTCTTCTACTCTAAACTAGCATGGTTTTCAAGGTGACTCGTGGGAGCCAAATCTAGCGTTGCATTTTCCTCTCTTAATTAACCTGGTTGGCAACATAAGATAAGATAAGATAGTTTATTGTGACATGATACAAAGACGTACAATGGATTATAAGGATGGGGTGTACATGCCAAAAGCCCCTAATATGCAGAGCATTGTGGGCAGACTTAAAAATTAACTTAAAACTAAATGGTAAAAATTACAGTAAACAATTTACAATATAAGTATAGTTGAGTATTGAAGCTATGAAATTTGAACATAATTTGAACATAAAATTTTGGAAACATAATAGTTTTATAATTTTGAAGCATTACAGTTTTAAAATACTATGTCAACATAATAATTTATTATTTGTATTAATGCAGTTTATTAAATCAGATCAAACAAATCAAATCAATTATCTGTGTTGCACTAACAGTTTGTATGGTCATTAGATGAGTTACAAGAAGTACAAGAGTACATGAGAATGGATTTCTTTATTTAGTAATGTTATAGGAACAAAGTTAGATTAGGTTGCATTAATTATAACAGGTTTATACATTTTTGAGGTATAAGTTTCAACATTTGCACTAGATTATGTTTGAGAAATTATTTTTCTTTGAACAATTATGTAAGGGGTTTTGAGGCTAGGGGAGTAACAGTGAATAATGTTATTTTGAGGCAGTGGAAAGTGATTTATTAACTTTGTAGGTAATGTTAAGTATTGGGTATTTAGTTTTGGGTGAGTAGGTGTTTTTTTATCAGAGTTTTGAATTGATGTACAGACAGGGCTTCTTTGGTAATCATAGGTAATGAATTCCAAATTTTTGGCCTTTAATGTGCATTGCGTTTTTGCATAGTGGGAGGTGGACGCGGGGAACATCGAAGAGTGATCTGTGCCTTGTGTTATGATCATGTGACTTGTTAAGGAGAATTTTGAGTGGTGGGTTAATATTTGAGTTTAGTGTTCTATGTATGTAATAGGCACTGTAAAAAGTATGGATGTCTTGTATGGTGAGTAAGTTTAGACTTTTGAATATTGGTGGAATATGTTGTCTAGAATGGGAATTTGTTATCATTCGGACTGAAGCCTTTTGTTGTGTTATTAATGGTCTGAGATGATTTATTGTTGTTGAGCCCCATGCACAGATTCCATAGGTGAGGTAGGGGTATATGAGTGAGTGATAAAGGAAAAGGAGAGCTGGTTGTGGAACATAGTACCTTATCTTGGATAGTATTCCTACGGTCTTGGAGACTTTCTTGGATATTTGTTGTATATGTGTCTGAAATTTGAGGCCACTGTCAAGGTGGATTCCTAAGAATCTTTCCTCTGTGAGTTTTTTGAGAAGTGATCCGTTTATCATTATGTTAAGTGGAACATTTGTAGCTCTGTTCCCAAACTGAATGAAATAGGTTTTATCAACATTGAGAGTAAGTTTGTTAGTCATCATCCAGGTAGATATTTTCTGTAATTCAGCATTTACAGTGTTGGCTAGTATGACTGGGCATGGGTGAGAGAAGACGTATGTAGTGTCATCTGTAAATAGTATGGGTTTGAGTAGTTGAGATGCATTTGGTAGGTCGTTTATGTAAATGAGAAAGAGAAGTGGGCCAAGAACACTTCCCTGCGGGACGCCAAATGTAATTGTTTGTGTGGAAGAATTAGCTCCATTTGTGTACACATATTGGCTTCTGTCGCTAAGGTATGACTTTAGGTAGTTGAGGGAGCGACCTCTTATACCATGATGTGTAAGTCAAGTTTCCATCATATCTTCCATTCCTAATTAGCAACACTACGCCTTATTATCAAGTCTCCATCATATCTTCCACTCTTAGCAACACGACTCGTATCAGGTTTCTATCATATCTTCCACTCTTAGCAACACGACTCGTGAGTATCAGGTTTCTATCATATCTTCCACTCTTAGCAACACGACTCGTGAGTATCAGGTTTCTATCATATCTTCCACTCTTAGCAACACGACTCGTGAGTATCAGGTTTCTATCATATCTTCCACTCTTAGCAACACGACTCGTGAGTATCAGGTTTCTATCATATCTTCCACTCTTAACTAGCCTAGCTGTGACGTGACTCCTGAGAGATCATTCTTCCACCAAAGTGAAATCCATTACCATTGACGCTATCGACATCAAAGCCTCCCTTCCTGAGTGTTTACGAGATGTAAGGACGCGGGTAATTTAGTATTGAAGAGGGAGATCATTAGCCACTACCTAGGACATCCAATACGGGCTGTATATACACAAGCATTCAGATATGTAGGTGATTCGCCCTCTCACGACGAAGGTCCCTTTCGACACCTGTGAAGGTAGTGGAAGCGGGATTGCATTCAGCAATGATGACTATAAATTCATTCCGGGATTTAGGTCAGCCAATATTTCCTCTTTCCTCCTATTTTTGTCGACCTCACTCACCCTGTACTCTTAAACATTAGACAAAATTAGTTTCTTCCATCATTCACGACGATGCGTATCTCATTTTCCCCTCAGTCCTCCCTCGCTTTCCTCTCTTTACATTAGTACTGTGTATGGTCTATTTCTGAATTGTTCCAGCCACGGTATTGTGATTTGCAATATTCATAAATTCTCCCCTTTTTAAACCCCCGGAATCTATGTAGTTTGATTTTTACGGGTTTAGCGTTTCCTTATGGATATACACTGGCTCCCTTACTTTTTTGAGTTAATGTGACTTGTAAATAGTCCAAGTCGGACCTAAGAGTCGTCGTAAGCTTCTCTCTCGTATATGTGGATTATTTGTGCATTTTATAGGAATTCTGAAGTGCATATAACATCCCTCAAGTATGCAACTTTTAAAGTGGTGACTTAACTCCCCTTAGCTGTCTTTAAGAGGAAACTCGAGAAATTCCTCAAATCAGTTCCTGACCAACTGGGATGTGGTGCATATGTACTTTGGGCTGGGGGCGGCTTGCACCAACAACCTGATCGGTCAGGTCAGCAACCAGGAGGCCTGGTCTGGGACCGGGCCACTGGGGTGGTGAGCTCTGGAAATGACTAAAGGTAACCTTCAGAAATGTAACAACATATTGGAGTAGTCTGTTCCACAGCTGCTATAATCTGAAGCTGCATCTCATTTGTAATATTTTATGAAACACACACACGCACTCACACACCTATCAGCGGCCAGTGAAGAGGCGGGGCCAGGAGCAGTGACTCGACCCCTGCAACCACAACTAGGAGTATACTAGGTGAATACACACACACACACACACACACACACACACATCCTTGCGACTCATACATTATTGAATCAATTTGTTTTAGAAACTCTACGTTTTGGTGAATTTGCATTTTAAGAGAATTAGTGGACGAATTAGTGAGACATTTACCTTGAACTGGACGAGCTAAGCCACACTTCTTATAGCGTCGCGTGTGCGAGATGCGGCCGTAGTAACGTGTAACAGACATAGTGACGTGTAGAAGACATGACCAGGTGGCATGTAACAGACCTGGTGAGGTGTACCAAGCCTATTGACGCATAACAAACCTGGTGATGCGTGGAAGACCTGACGTGTAGTTGATCTGGTGTCGTGTGGCTGACCTTGTGATATGTGGCAAAAATACTTTTATTTACGCTGAAGACTAACATTTCCTGAAGAATTCTTTCGGAAAACAATACTCGAAAATGACTTATATATATATATATATATATATATATATATATATATATATATATATATATATATATATATATATATATATATATATATATATATATACATTCGTCAGCATTTTGGGGAATTTTTATCAAAAGTCTTTTTATTGTATCAAGATTTTTAAATACAACTTTGATATTAAAATTCTTAAGAAAGGAAGGCATATCAACCAAGTTTTCATGGTAAGGGAGAACCAACACCTCAACAACCCCTCCTCAGCCATCTGGATAATAGTTTTAGTAATCCCGCACCTCCTCCTAATTTCCAAACTACGAATTATCTGCATTATATTCACACCACACATTGCCCTCAGACATAACATCTCCACTGCCTCCAGCCTTCTCCTTGTTGCAACATTCACCACCCATGCTTCACACACATATAAATGTATTGCCACACTGAGGAATTAAGGCCTATATTTTTTCCTGCAGTTTATGAAGGTTGAACCAGAGTTTGACTCAGAATTATGTGGGATGAATATCTGTGGCCGGATTTCTTGTTACTGCAGATGCCTCTCCCTTTAAATGAGTTTATTTTAATGTGATATACCATTGATATACCTTTGATGAGATTCGAGAGTCTCTCTACTCTGATGGAGGCCAGCTGCCCCGCATATCCATCACAGCTTGGTTGATCCGGCGCTTGGAGAAGATACTTGTCCAGTCTCCTCATTACCCCAAGACCACCCAATTGGGTGGTCCTGTGGGTAATTGGGTGGTTCTGTGGGTAAAGGCGTCATGTGGTTCTCGCTCACAATGACGGGCCAGTACAACATGGGTTCGAACCCTGGCTAGCAAAGTGTTGTTATTGATCAACACCACTCGTTCGTGGTTACAATGATTTATAAAAAAATATATATATATATATATATATATATATATATATATATTCTTCAAGAAGGCACTGAATCTGTCACTAGAGGATCAGCAATGGGAGCAGGCAACCCTCCCAGTGCGACTGGGAGGTATAGGGGTGCGCAAAGCAAGGCAGGTAGCGTTACCTGCATTTCTGTAATCGTGTTTGGCCTCCTGTGGATTAGTCAAGAGGATTGTCCCTGAACGTTTGAGAGGTGTGGTGAGAGCTCAAGACCCCAAGTTCATTGAAGCAGCAGTGCAGTGGGACATCCTGGCAGACTCCTCCAGTAGACCAGCTCCTCCCAAAGAGCACAAACAGTCCCACTGGGACAAACCGATCATGGAAAAAAATTCCAACACAATGCTCACAAACGCTTCAGGAAAGGACAAAGCTCGTCTCCTAGCGGTGAAGGCACCACACTCAGGAGATTTCCTTCTTGCTGTTCCCAATTCCTCTCTGGGCACTCGACTCGACCCACAGGCCATTCGGATTGGTGTTGCTCTTCGCCTAGCCGCCCCCATACTCACCGAACATAGGTGTATTTGCGGCAGGGCGACGGCTGATCAATTCGGACTTCATGGTCTAGTGTGTCACACATCAGAAGGGAAGTATGCTAGACATGAGGAGGTCAATGACATCATAAAGAGAAGCCTCGCCACAGCCCGTTGCCCAGCTCAACGGGAACCCCAAGTGCAGAGGTCTGATGGAAGTCAAAAGCGTCCTGATGGAGCCACCATGCTACCCTGGAAGGATGGTAAGCAGATTGCTTGGCACTACACCTGTGCTGCCACATTGGCAGACACCTACCTGCCACACTCCTTAGCCGAAGGGGGTGGAGCTGCCAGCCACAGGGAGACCCAGAAGACCCGCAAATATGAAGACCTTCCCTCTTGCTATAACTTCATCCCAATAGGGTCGGAGACCCATGGAGCATGGGGCAAGTGTGCTCTAAAGTTTCTCAAGGAGCTGGGTGGAAAACTCATCATAGAAACCAAGGACCACAGAGCGACCAGCTTCCTCTTTCAGAGACTCAGTGTTGCGATCCAGAGGGCAAATGCCTGCAGTATTCTGGGCACGCGGCCCACTGCCGGGGAGTTGGACGAAGTATTTGACATGTAGCTCTGAGTTGTTATCTATGTTGTTTTACTCCCCATTGTATTTTGTCTTGAAGTAAAGTTTATAAATATATATATATATATATATATATATATATATATATATATATATATATATATATATCAAAAAGATCACAGTAAACAGGTGATATCAAAATATGCAAGAAAACCACTATGAAAAAATTGAAGAATTCCAAGCGCTTTCGTGACTATCACATTATCAAGGAACTATATCATTATATCATATATCATATAGTTCCTTGATAATGAGTAGTCAGAACACTGGAATTCTTCAATTTTCATAGTGATTTTCTTGCATATATATATATATATATATATATATATATATATATATATATATATATATATATATATATATATATATATATATATATATATATATATATATATATATATATATATATATATATATATATATATATATATATATATATATATATATATATATATATATATATATATATATATATATATATATATATATATATATATATATATATATATATATATATATATCATTTCATTGCATCAAGTAGGATTAATTTCATGTTTAAGTGTTTTATATTCATTTCAAGTTCTACATGTTACTATTAAAAAAATTATCTTATGTTGTCATTTATTTTTCTATCATTTCATTTACATAGGGAGGAACCGGCCTTATCAAATACTCTTTGAGGGTCTGATAGGACTGTTGACCCTCCACAAACATTTATTACTTAGCGATGCCACGTTCACTATCATAATCCGATCAGCATCTGTCCTAATCAACCACTGCCACCATCTACTATCAGAAAGAACCCACCATCTGTCGTCTTCTGTATATCATAGCATGCTACTGCCATCTGGTTGTCAGAGCCAGCTACGTCTTAATACCATAGCAATGAGGTACAATTTAAACTCCACGTATCTAGCATAAATAATTACATGAGTAGATACATCAAATGACATTTTACCACATATTTACAATGAGCTCTCAGTTAGTGGCTCTCTTCTACCTGTCACTCTAAAATCAGTCAAAATAGAGGAAAAGCAAATACATCTTCCGCATACCTTGTACAGCATATTGCTCTCATCACACTGAGCTACACATTTCTTCTGAATTTTATAGAGGTGATCTCATGTAAACTATAAACAGATTTTTATTATTTTCATGCCCCTCTATTTACAGTTTACAGGATCTTTTCTTATAATTCATCTGACCATATTTGTGATAATGTATACTAGTTTTAGAACAATAAATTCGTTAAGTAAATCCAAAATATAAATTTCAGGTAAACATTTATGTATGTAAAAGTAAAATACCTACGTGTACAATAAGTAGGAGCAATATCCACAAATTCTAAAAAAAAAATACCTAATTAACAAGGCAGTGGGCCGTGTCTCTATGTTACTCTGTGACTCAAACAATATTACTTACTATGTACTACTTTCTAATCTATCATTACCTCGCCTTTTATACTTGTGCCTGGGAATAAAGTTCAGCATATCTCCTAAAGCCAATAGTAACCCAACAAAAAGCTGCTGTACGAATAATCACTGAAGCAAGAACAAGACAATACACTTCCCCACTCTTCAAAAGTTTAAACTTACTCATCATACAAATCATTCACTCTTACTACTGTGTATACTATATAGACAGTACAATCAATTCTGTGAAACCTTACTCGGGTAGCTGCAACATAACTCGATAAAATGATAAGATGGATAATGAGAACATTCAAGACAAGAGATGCCAAGCCAGAGATGATCCTTTTTAAATCACTTGTTTTTTCTAGGCTGGAATACTGTTGTACATTAAACATCTCCTTTCAAGGAAGGTGAAATCGCAGACCTAGAAAATGTACAGAGAACTTTTACTGCACATATAAATTCCATCAAACACCTTAACTACTGGGAACGCTTGGAAGCACTTGACTTGTACTCAGTGGAGTGCAGGCGAGAGAAATACATCATAATCTACACCAGGAAAATCCTAGATCTGCACACAGAAATCATTCCCTATGAAAGCAAAAGACTTGGCAGGCGATGCAATCTACCCCCAATGAAAAGTAGGAGCGCCGTTAGTACACAAAGAGAAAACACAGTAAGTGTCCGGGGCCCAAGACCGTTCATCAGCCTCCCACCAGCCATAAGGGGAATTACCAATAGACCCCTGGTTGTCTTCAAGAGGGAGCTGGACAAATACCTAAAGTCAGTGCCGGATCATCCGGGCTGTGGTTCGTACGTTGGACTACGTGCGGCCAGCAGTAACAGCCTAGTTGATCAGGCCCTGATCCACCGGGAGGCCTGGTCATGGACTGGGCCGCAGAGTATAATAAAATATACAAATACCTTTTTGAAATCTCTTGTGTACGACTTAAACTGAGTAATAACTCACTCAGTGTAAAAGGCCCCGAATTTTTGAACTGTCTACCTGAAGATTCCAAAGGTACTGTCTCTGCCAACAGCTTTAAAGTTACTGTTAAAATTCACCTCCTTTCTTTAATGTGATTCATGACAGCAAGATAGTCTGTCGTGTCAAACAAATCTTGAAACTTGATAGTTTTCATCTATTACTTATCCTTCTGTACTTCTTGTTTCTGCATAATTCTTTATGCTCCCAATATTGTATCATGTCATTGTATTAATGTTTGCGGAAACAATAGTTAGGGAATTTATATTTCATAAACTAGTGTCGCTTTGCGATGTCTAGTCACAGATCAGACCGCACGGGTGTTGACCCCCAGAGACCCTCCAGGTATACTCCAGGTAATACTCACCCTTTTGCAACTGAACAATTACAATTTGTGGTTTTTAATTCACGAATTTTCTTGTAACTGGTATCTTTTGCTTAAGGTCCAATTAATACCACGTATTTTTTTTATTTTTTTTTTATTTAAAAGACTTTATACATACACACAAATCAATATGACCTTATAACCAGTACAGGATATTACAATAATACAACCAAACACCCATGTGTATAAACACACATGAATCTCGGCTTCAAAATTCCAAGTAAAAAAAAAAAGAATACAATGAAACCCAAATACAATGCAACATACTGACAATAAAGCACAAGACAATATAAAAATACATATCATTGGCATCATGAACAATTCTAACTGCCAGTAAGAACAACACGTAATTTATTTAACATCATAATCGATAATTATAAAAAAATTACCCCCTTCACCCTCACCTACCCTAAAAGAAATCTGCACATTAAATGTGCCTATTCCCATAACAATCATGAGCATTTTTTTATTATATTTAATGTAAACGAAATACACAAAATACATCAATATGGCACCTTATATCAAATATGGTTATCGCAAAAACAAACCAACAACCGAACGTACAAACATCCGCAAACTATGGAAAAACATACAATGCATCGTTCTGACAATAAGCACTTAACAATATATAACTTACATATTTAGGCACCTCGTACGGTACTTACTGCCAAAAAGCACAAACACGTTATGTATTTAATAACACAATGGAAATCCATAAAAACTTGACCCCCCCCTACAATCCCATCTACCCTAAAGAACCTACACATTACCATTTTACTATTACATTCATCATGAGGAAACGTTTGGTATAATAATTTTAATAATGTATATTATTATAACCTAATGTGAACATTGGAACCCACACTCTCACTACCTCACTATCTCATTGTGACTGACACAAAACATTGGGAAACAATTATGACAAATGTCGAACCAAATTGGCCATTATTTCGTCTGTACACAACCTTGACCATTACCACGTATTAGACCCTTAAAATATAAATAAGCCTATGTAGATTTTAGCACTAGACTAAGTTTTGTCCGAAATGCTGTGAATCTTATGTCCCTCAGATTATTGTATGTTTCGAATGTACAGTAATTTCGAAATAAAGAATTGAATTGAATATAAGACCCCGAAAAGAACAAACAGTAGTTCTTTAATCTGTCAGAATGTATATGAATCCCATATACTCTTGCCATCATGCTTTCTATCCAAATTTATTTGACCCCATTTTTCTTTCACTCACTATAATGCTTACAGTTGTACAGCTATCTCTCTATCTCTGTCTCTGTCTCTCTCTCTCTCTCTCTCTCTCTCTCTCTCTCTCTCTCTCTCTCTCTCTCTCTCTCTCTCTCTCTCTCTCTCTCTCTCTCTCTCTCTCTCTCTCTCTCTCTCTCTCTCTCTCTCTCTCTCTCTCTCTCTCTCTCTCTCTCTCTCACACACACACACACACACACACACACTAGTACCAAACTTTCACACCTTCACTGATTAGCTTACAAGATTACTATTAAGCAAAAATATGTACAACCCTAAAATATTTTCCATTCTGAGGCATCTTTCCAAAAAACAACAACCTTCCCACCCACCCATTGCTTACTTAACATTATCGCCCATATACATTCCTATACATCAAGCACATACCCGTAATCTTATTTTTACATCCCTAAAAACCTCCAAAACACTAATTTGCAGGATGAACCCGTAAGAGGCATGGCACATTCATGGTGACGTGATTAACACGTCAAGCCAAGCAAAAAATTTTATTTCGTATTCCATAAAAACTTTTTTCAAGGGATAATCGAAAATTTTGCCAACACATTTTGCTCAACAATGTAGAAAGAAAGAAAACACGAAGTAACTGCTCTCAGACCTGATAATTGTCTTGAGTGTTCGTATAATTGTCTTGAATGTTCTTTTTATTATTTCATTTTGTGTTCGTTTAATTTTCTTGGGTTTAATTTTTTTGATAATGTATTTAATTTTCCAAAGTGTTCGTTTCATTGTCTTCATTGTTTTTCTAATTGTCTTGAGCATCCATCTGATTTTCTTC
This sequence comes from Cherax destructor, assembly GCA_009830355.1. Taxonomy (NCBI): domain Eukaryota; kingdom Metazoa; phylum Arthropoda; class Malacostraca; order Decapoda; family Parastacidae; genus Cherax; species Cherax destructor. Next base: position 49,275 of record WNWK01007363.1, on the reverse strand, counting down.
AGTGCTTGTCTAATTGTCCTGAGTGTTCGTGCAATTTTCTTGACTGTTCGTTTAATAGTCTTCAATTCTCATATACTGAGTGCTCGTAAAGTGTTCTTGAGTGTCTGTCTTCAGTTTTCCTCTAATTGTCTTGAGTATTCTTTTAACTGTCTTAAGTATTTTTTTAACTGCTTTGATATTTGTATATATTTGAGTATTCGTATAGTTTCCTTTAAGTTTTTGTCTGTTTTGAGTGCTCATATCTGCTATTTTTTAATAACTCAGTAACTTTCTTGAGTATTCTTATAATTATCTTATGTATTCGCCTAATTTTCTTTCTGCCAATAGTTGCTTATATATCACCCTAACTTCCTCCTCCCTTAGTTTATACACTTTTACCTCTCTCTTACTTGCTGTTACCATTTTCTTTTTGTTCCATCTACCTTTTACTCTAACTGTAGCTACAACTAAATAATGATCCGATATATCCGTTGCCCCTCTATAAACATGTACATCCTGAAGCCTACCCATCAACCTTTTATCCACCAATACATAATCTAACAAACTACTTTCATTACGTGCTATATCATACCTTGTATACTTATTTATCCTCTTTTTCATAAAAATATGTATTACATATTACCAAACCTCTTTCTATACATAGCTCAATTAACGGTTCCCCATTTATATTTTCCCCTGGCACCCCAAATTTACCTACTACCCCCTCCACAACATTTTTACCCACTTTAGCATTTAGATCCCCAACCACAAGTATTCTCTCACTTGGTTCAAAACTCCCCACGCACTCACTCAACATTTCCCAAAATCTCTCTCTCTCCTCTACACTTCTCTCTTCTCCAGGTGCATAAACACTTACTATAACCCACTTTTCACATCCAACCTTTATTTTACTCCACATAATCCTTGAATTTATACATTTATATCCCATCTTTACCTGCCATAACTGATTATTCAACATTATTGCCACTCCTTCTTTAGCTCTAACTCTATTTGAAACCCCTGACCTAATCCCATTTATTTCTCCCCACTGAAACTCTCCTACCCCCTTCAGCTTTGTCTCACTTGAAGCCAGGACATCCAGCTTCTTTTCATTCATAACATCTACAATCATCTCTTTCTTATCATTCGCACAACATCTCCGCACATTCAAACATCCCACTTTGACGGTTTTCTTCTTTTTCTTTTTAGTGAATCTGTACAGGAAAAAGGGTTACTAGCCCATTGTTCCCGGCATTTTAGTTGACTTTTACAACACGCATGGCTTACGGAAGAAAGATTCTTATTCCACTTCCCCATGGATATGAAAGGAAAAGCAATAAGAACAAAAACTATTAAGATAAAATCAAAGAAAACTCAGATGAGTGTGTATACATAACGTGTACATGTATGTGTAGTGTGACCTAAGTGTAAGTAGAAGTTGAAAGACGTACCTGAAATCTTGCATGTTTATGAGACATAAAAAAGACACCAGCAATCCTACCATCTGTGCATATTAATTTCTAGCTATGCGACTTCTCTCCTTATTCTCCTGGGTCCTTTGCCTTCTATACTTGTTCCACTCTCTAGAACACTTGGTTTTGGTCTATTTACACATTTGGGTGAACCAAGGGCTCATCCTGGCTTTCTCGTTATTTGTGATACCCTTGGGTACAAACCTCTCATCAGCTTCCTTGCATATTGTTGTCTCATATCTCATCATCTCGTCTACTGACTTCCCTACCAGTTCTCTGTCCCACTGAACCCTGTGTAAGAAATTCTTCTTGCCTGTGTAGTCCCCTCTCTTGTAGTTTGGCTTCATTCGCCCAGCCCTTTTCTGCTTCCCTCTTCACTTGAAACTCTACTATGAATTCGAAGCTCAGAACCACATGATCACTGGCCCCGAGGGGTCTCTCATATGTGTGTGTGTGTGTCTGTTAGCCTGTGTGTGGGTTTATGTGTAAGTGTATTTGAGTGAGATAGTGTGATTATACTGGTGTGTTATATTGTCTGAGTGCACGTGTGTGTGTGTACTCAACTGTCTGTACTCACCTATTTGTGGTTGCAGGGAATGAGACATAGCTCCTGGCCCCGCCTCTTCACTGATCTCTACTAGGTTCTTTCTCTCCCTGCTCCAAGAGCTTTATCATACCTCGTCTTAAAACTATGTATGGTTCCTGCCTCCAGACTTTAATTCTCCTCATTAACTCCCATCATCTGCAAACAGGGACACTTCTGAGTCTATCCCTTCCATTATGTCATTCACATATACAAAAACAGCACAAGTCCTAGGACTGACCTCTGAGGAACCCCGATCGTCACAAGCGCCCACTCTGACACCTCGTCACGTACCATGACTCGTTGTTGCCTCCCTGTCAGATATTCTCTTACCCATTGCAGTGCCTTTCCTGTTATGCGTGCCTGATCCTGTAGCTTTTGCATTAACCTCTTGTGAGGAACTGTGTCGAAGGTCTTCTTGCACTTCAAGAAAATGCAGTCTATCCACTTCATCCCTATCTCTTGTGTCTTTCTTCTGTTACCTTGTCATAAAACTCGAGTAGCTTTGTGACACAGGATTTACCTTCATGAAACCGTGTTGGTTGTCGTTTATAAGCTTGTTCCGTTCCAGGTGCGCCACCACTCTCCTCCTGATGATCTGATCCATGACTTTGTATACTATACACGTCAGTGACACAGGACTGTAGTTTAATGCCTCGTGTCTGTCTTCTTTTTTTAAAAATTGGGACTACATTTGCCATCTTCCACGCCTCAGGTAGTTGCACAGTTTCAATGGATGTGTTGAAGATTTTTGTTTGTGGCACACACAACATCTCTGCTGTGTGTGCCACTAACGAAAGGTGGTGGCACACGGACCAGACAACATCCCTGAGAGATGTTGTCTTGTCCAACCACATTTGAGGAATCAAATTCACATTCGGTTGTGTGTATTTCATCCAGCACTTGTTGGTGTACCTCTCTATTCTGAATTCCTGGAGTCCTTCCTGTCTCCTCTGTAAATACTTCTTTAAATCTCATGTTGAGCTCCTTAAATACCTCTTGGTTGTTTCTTGTGAACTCCCCACCTTCCTTCCTCAGCCTGATTACCTGGTCCTTTACTGTTGTTTTTCTCCTGATGAGGCTATACAGCAGCTTTGGGTCAGACTTAACTTTTGATGCTATGCCATTTTCGTATTGTCGCTGAGCCTCCCTTCTTTATGCATATTCGTTTCTGGCTCTTCGACTAATCTCTTTATTTTCCTGAGTCTTTTGTCTTCTGTACTTTTTTCCATTCTTTAGTGAACTTAGTTTTTCCTCCCTACACCTTTGGGTGAACCAAGGACTCATTCTGGTCTACCCATTATTTATGTTTCCCTTGGGAACAAACCTCTCTTCTGCCTCCTTGCATTTTGTTGTCACATTGTCCATAATTTCTTTTACTGATATTCCTGCCAATTCTCTCTCCCACTGAATGTCTTGCAGGAAGTTCCTCATGCATGTGTAGTCTCCCCTTTTGTAGTTTGTTTTCTTCCCGTCCTATTCCTGCTACCTTCTCCACTTGTAGCTCAACTATGTAATCAAAGCATAGAACCACATGATCACTAGCTCCATGGGGTCTTTCGTAAGTGATATCCTTGATGTCCGAACTACTCAAGGTGAATACTAGGTCCAGTCTTGCTGGGACATCCTCACCTCTCTGGTAGTGTCTCTAACGTAATGATGCATGAGGTTTTCCAGTACCACAACCATCATATTGGCTCTCCATGTTTCGGGACCTCCATAGGGCTCCAGGTTTTCCCAGTCAATCTCCTTGTGATTGAAATCACCTACAACTAGTAACTTTGCTCTACCCATGTGAGCTCTTCTGGCCTACTCGGCTAGTGTGTCTACCATTGTTCTGTTGCTCTCGTCGTATTCTTCTCTTGGCCTTCTGCAGTTCTGTGGCAGGTTGTACATTACTACAATTACCACCTTATGACCCTCAGACTGGATTGTTCCTTCTATGTAGTCCCTTTCGCCCATTCCATCAATTCCTTCCATTTCCTTAAATCCTCACCGGTTTTTAATGAGCAGTGCAACTCCACCTCCCCCTCTGCTCCTTCTATCTTTCCTCAGGATTTGATAACCAGGTGGAAAGATTACATCTGTTATCATCCTGGTGAGTTTCGTTTATGTGAGTGTTATTATGTCTGGGGATGTCTCCTTGATTCTTTCTTGCCACTCCTCACATTTATTTGTTATTCCGTCTTCATTTGTATACCAAACCTTCAACTTCTTTTCCAAAACTGTGGTCTGGGGGGTACATTGGGGTTGGGGCAGCGGGAGACCTGATGAAGAACTATGGGTGATTGCTGTTGAAATGGAGTTTGTAATGAGGTGGGTGGGGGAATTGGGCATGGTATGTGTGTTTTGGGTTAGAATGTTTGGTTGCATTGGGGTTGTCCTGGTTGAGGGGTTTCTGTAAGTGGTTGCGAGGGATGTTGTATTTGACCTTCCTCTTCAGTCTGGGTTATCCTGTCCATCTCCATCTTCACCTCTCTTCCCTCCTTTTGACTTTGTACCCTCTCTTTCAGTTTCTGCCTTTCTTCTCATGTTCTGTCGCAGTCAAGATACACCCTCCGGTACACCGAGATGTCCCTTAGTTCTTCTGCAGGATCCTGTTTCGAGCCGCTTCGGCCTTGAAAATCACTTGCACTGGCCAGTGTCTTTCTTTTGCATTCCCCCCTATTCTCAGAAAATTTGCCAGCTGGGTTTTGTCATCTATTGCTTTCATGATGCTTTCAATCACTTTTTCTTCTCCCCTTGTCTTCTTGCTTCGTAAGTTTCCCCCTTCAGCTTCCTGGAGCCCATAAACAAAGACTGATCTCTTCCTTTCATTCTCCCACTGCATATTCCTATGTATCCCCTGATTCGATTTAGTTGCCTCCATTGCAGCTTTCCTTTCTTCAATCTCTTCACTATCTGTTGTCCCTGGGCCCAGTGGTCTGTCATTTTTCCTTCTCAGCTTTCCCTGGGCACTGCTGTGGTCTGTTAGGGCCTCTACATATAGCTTAGCTCTTTCGTTTTCTTCAGTCCCCTCGATTGCTCCTGATGTGATCCTCTTATTTTCTCGGGCTCCTCGATGGTCTGATAAGGCCTCTGCATAAAGTTTCGCTTCTTCGTTCCATACAGTCCCCTTGTTTGTGACTGAGGTAGCAGTTTCTGATGGCATGCCTGCATTGCTTTTTAGTTCTTTAGGCTGTTTCAGATTTTTTCAGTTCCTCTTCTAATCTCTGAATCTTAGCCTCTGCTGCTATGACTTTCATCTCCCACTTCCTGCTCTCAGCAGCTATCATCTCCTCCATTTTCATACTAAGCTCTTCTAGCTTCCTTCCCCACTCATGTTCCCTTTTCATGAGCTCTGCTACCCAATCTTCCTTCCCAGACTCATCTTCCAGTCCCCTGTTCTTCTGTCCTGCTCTCTGGCAACCCATTTTTTTTGATTGGCCACAGAATGAAAAACTTATATTTCTGTGTGGTTGTTTGTGATGTGTTTGTCTGAGTGTGTGTGGGGGGGGCAGAGGGAGTTAGAGGAGGAAGCTGGAGACAGTGGCGAAATTGGAGAGAGGTGAGGAGGGGAAAAGAGGGGGGAATATGGGGAGAGAGCGGAGGAGGGAGAAGCAAAGGGGGAAAGGGAGAGGAAAGATGGAGAAGGAGAAGGGTGAGAGAGAGAGAGAGAGGGGATCATGGGAGGGAGTGGGAGAGAGGTGGGGGTGAGGGTGCGAGGGGGAGAGAGTGTGTGTGGGTCTGTATATGTAGGAATGTTTGGTTGTAAACATGTGTGTTTTTGTGGAACTATATTAGTGTGGGGTTATTAGTGTCTGAAAAGTAGTGGGTGGAATTGTATGTTAGGTTATATGAGACGTATGAGTGTGTATGTGGAGTCTGACATGTAGTCTACAGTGCTCCTCTACCTGACCTGACCTGACTCACACCCGCCTACTAGTTTATGTCTTTTTCCTTCTTCCTAGTCTAATAGACACCTGTTTGTTCGCCCTGTTCTAGTATAAATTACCAATTACTATTCGTTACTGAGTTCTTGATATCTTATTCTGTATCGTACTAGGAAAATTGGACCGTTCACAAACAGCTTGGTGGCTAATTGAAAAACACCTGACTCCCCAAAAACCACGCATAGATGAGATACTTGCGATTCAGCCTTTAGGAGCCTGTAGATTGTCCAACTCGATTTTGTCCTGTCGTATATCCATTTCCGTTTCTTATCGATATATAATATGACCTATTCACTGTATTTCTTTCACTGGTGACGCATTTATTTCACTTTATTATCTTTCTTGGGTGACCCGTGGCAACGTCGCCCGGAGCACACAAGGCCTGCCCACTCTGACTTGTGCCACCAAATATCCCTTTCTAGTTCACTTATAAAATTGTGGCTCTCCCCACAATTATGTGGCTCAGGGCAACTTGCAAATCTCTTCAAGGATTGTTCACTACCCTGACACACTTAATGACCCCTGCAGTACCCTTGGGTAGCCCTCAACAACACTTATATTCATGGAGCAGTAAGTTGTGGCTCGCGCACGTGGTGTCCCTACAGTGTGAGTGTAGGACTATTTATTTAGAAAACTTTTGTAGCATCTTTTCACTACTGTTTTTAGTGTAGTCTACAGTTTTAGACTGCGTTATGCACTTGATTGTTAAGTTTCAATCTATGATTTCACGTTCTAATACCTCTTGTGCTAAACTTTTATCTTTGTCAACGGTGCTTATTCCCGAGAATTTTTCATGTTTGATCATGTGTATAATTTCTCTGTTCCTCCAGTTTATGAGTGCCAGTTTACTTAGTCTTTCTTTATGACTTTTGTTGCGACTTCTGGAGCCACATGGGGAACTTTTAATGCTTTTTATTATGTTTCTTGTTTCACTCTGAGTGAGGACAAGACACTGTGTCGCTTCCTTATTCTTTTAGGTGAGATATTCCAGCATTTCCTGGGGATTTTCTGTTGTTGTTTTTTTAGCTCGACACCTTGTGAACTCACTAAGGAACTTTACATTCTGTCCGAGTCACATTTTATCTTCGCTCGTTTTCCCGAGTTGATGAGATATTCAGCGTAGTGAGAACAACCTTATGAAGGGAGAGATAGGTATAAAACTGCCTTGTCTTTATACTTCGTGTATTTATTTTCAACGTTTCAAACAACATCTGTATATATATATATATATATATATATATATATATATATAAATATATATATATATATATATATATATATATATATATATATATATATATATATATATATTTGTGTGTGTGTGTGTGTGTGTGTGTGTGTGTGTGTGTGTGTGTGTACTTACCTATTTGTACTCACCTATTTGTTGTTGCAGGGATCAAGACTCAGCTCCTGGCCCCGCCTCTTCAATGAACGCTAATTCCAATTGGAAATAAATGGTATAAAATACCGACACAATGGAAAGATAAACACATAAGCAGTATAATGTGATCCTTTATTGACAACGTTTCGCCCACGCAGTGGGCTTTATCGATTCACAAACAGATCTGTTTATGACTCGATAAAGCCACTGCGTGGGACTAATAGGATCATTTACTGCTTACTACTTCAATTGTAACCCTTTTTTGTGTCCCATCACTGGAACATCCTGTCTCTGTCCACCCTATCTATTCCTTGCAGTATATTGTATGTCGTTATCATGTCACCCTAATCCTCCTGTCCTCCAGTGTCGTCAGGCCGATTTCCCTTAACCTTTCTTCGCAGGACATTTCCCATAGCTCTGGAACTAGCCTTGTTGCAAACCTTTACTTTCTCTAATTTCTTGACGTGCTTGACCAGGTGTGGATTCTAAACTGGTGCTGCATACTCCAGTATGGGCCTGACGTACACGGTGTACAGAGTCTTGAAAGATTCCTTACTGAGGTATCGGAACGCTATTCTCAGGTTTATCACACGCCCATATGCTGCAGCAGTTATCTGGTTGATGTGTGCTTTCGGAGACGTGCTCGTTATTATACTCACCCCAAGATCTTTCTCTTTCAGTGAGGTTTGCAGTTTTTGGCCACCTAGTGTATATTCTGTCTGCGGTCTTCTTTGCAGGAAGTTCTCATACTTGTGTAGTCTTCCTTTTATAGTTTGGCTTTTCCCATTCTACTCCTGTTGCCCTCTCTACTTGTAACCCAACTATGTATTCAAAGCTCAGAACCACGTGATCACTAGCTCCAAGGGTGAACACAAGGTCCAGTCTTGCTGGTTCATCCTCCCCTTTCTCTCTGGTAGTGTTCTAACATATTGATGCATGAGGTTTTCCAGTACCACATCCATCATCTTGGCTCTCCATGTTTCGGGCCCCGTGTGGCTCAGGTTTTCCCAGTCAATCTCCCTGTGGTTGAAATCACCCATAACCAGTAACTTTGCTCTACTCGAGTAAGCTCTTCTGGCCACCTCAGCTAGTGTTTCCACCATTGCTCTGTTGCTCTCTTCATACTCCTCTCTTTGTCTCCTGCAGTTTTGTGGTGGGTTATACATCACTGCAATGACTACCTATGTCCCCCAGACTGAACTGTACCTACTATGTAATCCATTTCTCCAATCTTGTCCATTACTTCCATTTCCTCAAATCTCCATCGGTTTTTAATGAGCAGTGCAACACCTCCTCCCCTCTGCTCCTTCTATCTTTCCTCAGGATCTGATATCCAGGTGGGAAGATTGCGTCTGTTGTCGTCAGTGAGTTTTGTTTCTGTGACTGCTATTCATGCCACTCCTCATATTTACTCGTTATTCCATCCGGGAAGTGGGAACCCTGGTGGGGACTATGGGGGGTTGCTGTTGGGGTGGAGTTTGTGATGAGGGGGGGGCAGAGGGCCTATAGGGGTTGCTGTGCGGGTGGGGTTTGTGATGAGGGGGGTGGGGCAGGGGGTACAGTGTGAGGTTCTAGTTTAGATTGTTCGGTTGCATTGGGGTTGCCATTATTGGATTCTTTCTGTGGGTGGTTCTGGAGGAGATTGTGTTTGCCCTTCCACCTGGGTCTGGGTTCTCCTGCTCATCTCCGTCATAGCCTCTCATTCCTCCTTGCGTCTTTGTACCCTCTCTTTAAGGAGCTTTCTTTCTTCTTGTGTTCTGTCTCGGTCGGGTACACTCTCCAGTACTCTGGTGTGTCCCTTAGTCCGTCTTTCTTCTGCAGGATCCTGTATGTGTGTGTGTGTGTGTGAGTGTGTGTACTCACCTAATTGTCTCACCTAATTGTGGTTGCGGGGTCGAGTCATAGGTCCTGGCCCCGCCTCTTCACTGGTCCTACTGAGTCACTCACTCCCTGCTCTGTGAGCTTTGTCATACCTCTTTTTAAAAAGCTATGTGTGGATCCTGCCTCCACCACCTCACTTTCCATACTATTCCACTGCCTGAAAACTCTGTAACTGAAGAAATACTTCCTAACACATCTGTTACTCATCTGAGTCTTCAACTTCCAATTGTAGCCCATTGTCGCTGTGTCCCATCTCTGGAACATCTTATCTCTGTCCATCTTGTCGATTCCCCTCAGTATTTTATATGTTGTTATCATGTACCTCCTGTCCCTCCTGTTCTCCAGTGTCGTCAGGTCAAGTTCCCTTAACTTCTCCTTGTAGGACATGCTCCTTAGCCCCGGGACTAGTCTCGTTGCAAACCTTTGCACTTTCTCTAATTTCCTGACGTGTTTGACCAGGTGTGGGTTTCAAACTGGTGCTGCATACTCTAATACAGGCCTGACGTACACAGTGTACAGAGTCCTGAACGACTCCTTACTGCAGCCCATATGCTGAAGCAGTTATTTGGTTGATGTGCGCCTCAAGAGATATGTTCGGTATTAAACTCACCCCAAGATCTTTTTTCTTGAGTGAGGTTTGTAGTCTTTGGCCCCCTAGGCTACATTATGTTTGCGGTCTTCTTTGCCTCTCCCCGATCTTCATGACTTTGCACTTGACAGGGTTGAACTCCAGGAGCCAGTTGCTAGACCAGGCATGTAGCGTGTCCAGATCCCTTTGTAGTCCTGCCAGGTCCTCCTCCAATTGAATTCTCATTAACTTCACATCGTCCACAGAACACTTCTGAGTCTATTCCTTCCGTCATGTCATTCACATATACCAGAAACAGCACCGGTCCTAGAAAGCCCCTGTGGAACCCTGTTCGTCATGCGTCCACTCCGACACCTCGTCACATACCATGACTCGCTGATGCCTTCCTGTCAGGTATTCTCTGATCCATTGCAGTGCCTTCCTTTTTATACCCTGTTTTACCTGTCCTTCAACTTTTGCACTAATCTCTTGTGTGGTACTGTAACAAAAGCTTTTTTACAGTCCAAGAAAATGCAATCTACCCACCCCTCTCTCTCGTATTTTACTGGTGTATATGTGTGTGTGTGTGTGTGTGTGTGTGTGTACTCACCTAGTTGTACTCACCTAGTTGTGGTTGCAGGGGTCGAGTCATAGCTCCTGGCCCCACCTCTTCACTGGCCGCTACTGGGTCACTCTCCCTGCGCCATGAGCTTTATCATACCTCTTCTTAAAGCTATGTATGGAGCCTGCCTCCACTACATCACTTCCCAAACTATTCCACTTCCCGACCTCTCTGTGACTGAAGAAACTTCCTAACATCTCTGTGATTCATCTGAGTCTTCAACTTCCAACTGTGTCCCTTTGTTGCTGTGTCCCATCTCTGGAACATTCTGTCTTTGTCCACCTTGTCAATTCCTCTCAGTATCTTATATGTCGTTATCATGACCCCCCATATGTGTGTGAATGTATTTACCAGGCTTGTGTTACTCTGAGATAATATCCTCAACGTTTAAGTCAGTTTTATGTGTGTTATTTGCAGTTAAATTACGCACATCTTTATTACCATTAGAGGAGTTAACCAGATCTAAGGAGGACTGAAGGTCTCCTGCATGACAGTGTTATAGTTGTTAGACCATGCAGGAATTGGCAGATAGTGGTGTTCAAGCTTCCAAGGACTTAAGAATAAAAATAATTTATAAAATTCTTTCTGTCTGAGTATTGACTGAGGGTTTATCCATTTTCAACGAACCCTAAATGCGTCTTTGAGAATAAAAGAGTTTACTTTTTCTAAAATTATTTGAACTATTATAGATTTTTATATTCAGTGAATTTGCATTCGGAAATATTCATATCATAGTACTAAATAAATCTAAACCATTAAAATATTACTACCCCACAGTAATGAAAACAAACCAGACGTTGAAGAACAAGTGTGTTATTCGCACAGTGCACAACGTTGCTCCCATGTGGAAGCTTGAAGCCCCTCCAAGGTGTTCAAGCTTCAAGGATCTTAAGAATAAAAAATAATTTATAAAATTCTTTCTGTCTGGAGTATTGACTGAGGTTAATCCATTTTCAACGAACCCTAAATGCGTCTTTGAGAATAAAAAGAGTTTACTTTATTTCTAAAATTATTTGAACTATTATAGATTTTTATATTCAGTGAAATTTGCATCTTCCGGAAATATTCATATCACATAGTACTAAATAAATCCTAAACCATTAAAGTAATTATGTTAAAAAGCAAATATTAAGGTCACTTTTCACAACGAAATGAGTAAAAAATTCACCTCTAATCTTGTATGAAACTCATCCTTTACTCAACACAGAACGAAACATTATCCCAATAAATAACTGTTCTTCAACATGTGTTTTTTTCTTGACTATGTTCAGCTGTACGCTATTCAGCTTCACCCTGAACCCCCTTCATTGTTTTTTTTTTCATGTGCAGTGCATGCAATCATCACAGGAGAGCAAGAGAATACTGGAGTGTGAATTCGGTAGATAGATCACAAAACTCAGGGACACCTCCCTCGCCCCTCTTAAATAAACAAACGCTCGATTGAATACCATCACAAGAATCATTGTAGCATCAGTGGTCTTTGGTTCCCATTATTTATGTTGTGAGACTTGTCGCTTTTAGAATTATTCATGAATCGTTTTGATCAATGTTTGATGCCTCAGTGAACCAGAAATTTTAGCGATGGGTGAACTCTGATGCCTATCCAAACAAATTATCGAGCTCTTCCACTGCATTGAATGTAAGGTTAGGTAAGATTTGTCAGGAAACAGGGCAAGTGTTTGCTGACGCGGGTCTTAGTCATATGATGACCCACAGCTGGAGCTTTTGGTCATTTGACCGAGGCCAAAGAGAAACTTTAGTGAGGAGGAAGAATTCGTTTCATTGCCTCGTGTGGAACAGAAACTTTAAAAAAGGGAAGTTCTTCCAAAGTTGATCTTTACGCATCGAGTGTACCAGACACTTTAGTGAGGGAAAGAATTTTTTTTTTTTGCACATTTATTTTAGAGGCTAAAACCTTCTTATCCTACCTCAGCTTATTTAAGCCCAGCCCTATCTAAAATATGCTACCATCCCCAGGATGCCACCCACAACAGTCGACTAACACCCAGGTACCTACTTACTGCTAGGTGAACAGGGGGAAAAGGTATAAGGAAGCATGCCCTGCTTTTCCACCCGTGCCGGTGATCGAACCACGGACACTCAGTAGTGCTCTGTCGCAACCGAGTCACGGGATGAAAGTAGTTCATTCTTCAGAAAATCAGCTGAGGAACTTTGATGAACCACCCTCTGGCTTACCCTGATAAGTTTCTCACTCCATTTATAAAACAAAAGATCCTACATGGTAGTGTATTGAAAGTATAAGATTGTTTAAACGAGTTCAGCTGCTCGCACGTGATTTCTGTCATATCACAGTACTATGTACCTGAAACACTTCCCATTGACCGGTTATGTCACTGTGAAAGTGAAACTTCATATTTACAATCATGAAAGGCACAAAATGTTCAAGTTACAATTGGTTTATTTATTAGGAACAAGTCCATCGACTACATAAGGTAATTAAGCTTGCATGTCACCCATACACCACCGGCCACTTATTCTTTAATCCAGAAAACAATGACTAAAATATACACTGAAAGATATACACTTGGGTGTATAAACTTGTTAGAGTTTGAAAAAAAAATCTCAGCGTAAATTAAGTAAGAAATAAACAAATTTCGTTTTGTCACTGTTGTGTGACAGAAATTTTGATAACAGTGATATCAGAATAAAAGTTTGTCTTTAATGAGGAGAAAAAATTCATCTATAATCTCATCTATAGATAATAAAACATAAATTAAGATAATTAAAATCCTAACAGTAAACATTATTAATTTCAAAGTAAACAAACACGAAATAATGTCTGAATCACAAGTGTCTAAAGACAGGTGCCTCTGACAGATGGTTAAAGACATACGCTATACACTGCTACTGTCACTGTCGGTGTCCACGCATCAGGAGAGTGACACTTCGGAATATTTACTAAGTAGTTTTAATTTAAAAATAAAACTGCATAAATAACTACGCACTACAGCATGTATATAAAGGAGAATAACAAACATTACAAGGCTAGAAGAATTCACCAATAGCAAAGTCTTAGAGAGTAAACTTTAGACAAAGCTGAATGACATGACGGAAGGAATAGACTCAGAAGTGTCTCTGTGGACGATGTGAAGTTAATGAGAATTCAATTTGAGGAGACATGATCGAGGTATACAAGTGGAAAATGGGTATTAACAAAGGGGATATAAATAAGGTCTTGAGGATATCTCTCCAAGAGAAACCCAATAATGGATTCAAGTTAGATAAGTTTAGATTTAGAAAGGATATAGGAAAGTATTGGTTTGGAAATAGGGTAGTTGATGAGTGGAACAGTCTGCCTAGTAGGGTTATTGAAGCTAGGACCTTGGGTAGTTTCAAATTTAGGTTGGATAAATTCATGAGTGAGAGGGTTGGATTTGAGTGGGACTCGCAAATGAGTGAATGGAATTGTCAAAGCTTATTTCTTGGGTAGCATTGAAAATTGGATTGAACAAGTGTTCTGTTAGTGGGACGGATTGTGAAGGACCTGCCTAGTATGGGCCAACAGGCCTGCTGCAGTGTTCCTCCTTTCTTATGTTCTTATGTTCTTATGTAGTCCTAAACCATTATCAAGACTTGATGATGGTCCCTGACGGAACGAAACGTCGCGTAAAGTTTCGTCCCTTACTGTGGGTTATTTGCAAATACGTATATAATAATGCGTTAGCAAGCGCAACAATTTTTCACGAGAATTAACTCTAAATTATTCAAATTATATACAACAGAGTATATTTTAACACATAAGGAGAAAATCGATGCGAAATAAGTAGGTTGGCGGAGGAAGCAAGGAAACCTTGTTTACAATAGCACAAGCGTCAGCAGCGAACCCAAGATGGTATAGGATTAGTCCAGGCAAGCTGACCCCTAAAATTATTATTGCATCTCAGGATAGCTGCATCTCAGGAAAATTGCTATTCTAATCCAGGATACGCCTGTCATTATTTACCAAGAAGTTTATTACTGTTATTTTATCCACAGATACTTGTTATTGTACCCTGAAACAGTTATTGTATACCAAGAGTGATTGTGAGGAGAAACAGCCAGCCAGGCAGCCTGGAGAGAAATGAGCCTTATCGGCCGACCTGGTAGAAGTTCTGATTGAACCCTAGAACTTGAGTAGAAGAGGAAAAGCTCGCTTACTATTAATATTTACAAGAAGCTATAGCATATACTACTAAATGGGATCTACATTGCACTATGCTGCAAGTTCATTTAGTGTATTTCAATATCCCTGAATTATCAACGGGGCGATAAAGTGTTACCTAGTACTATGCAGTACTTTCCCTATTATTCCTGCCTGCTCCTCTAATTTTGCACCAGTCTCTTGTGTGGTACTGTGTCAAAAGTCTTCTTGCAATCCAAAAAGATGCAATCTACACATCCCTCTCTCTCTCTGTCTTACTTCTGATACCTTATCCTGAATTTCGGTGTTGAACACAGGCATTCCTTGGGTCGTCAGAACAATAGTACGCAGGCAGATCTGACGACCCAAGGAATGCCTGTGTTCAACACCGAAATTCACACAAACATTTAATCAACTACAGAAACGCAAGACTCATCGCCAGAGAAGACAACACTCGATACCGAAGAATCCTGGAGTCATCACTTATCTGTATATCCAACAACTTCAACCAGAACAACGGCTTCTACAACATAGCTGAACCTATTGCCAAGAAACTTCTTCATTGCTATCCACATAAGAACTTAAGAATGGAACACTGCAGAAGGTCTACCCATATACTCATCCAATCTCTTTTTAAAGCTACCGAAGGTAGCATTCTCCACCTGACCCAGCATTCTCCACCTGACTAAATCCTATAAATACTCATGTATCTTTTATCCAGGTAGATCTATTTGTGACTCGATAAAGCCCACTGTGTGGGCGAAACGTTGTCAATAAAGGATCACATTATACTGCTTATGTGTTTATCTTTCCAAAACCTTGTGTAGTTTCAAATTTAGGTTGGATAAATACATGAGTGAGAGGGATTGGATTTGAGTGGGACTTGCACATGAGTAAATAGAATTATCAAAGCTTATTGCTTGGGTAGCATTGAAAATTGGGTTGAGCAAATATTCTCTTAGTGGGATGGATTGTGAAGGACTTGCCTAGTATGGGCCAACAGGCCTGCTGCAGTGTTCCTCCTTTCTTATGTTCTTATGTTAACAAAGGTGATATTAATGAAGTACAGAGGGTGTCGAACCAGGAAACAACCAGAAATAATGGATTTAAGTTAGATAAATTTAGATTTAGAAAGGACATAGGTAAGTACTGGTTTACGAACAGAGTTGTGGATGCGTGGAACGGTTTTCCAGTAGGGTGATCGAGGATTGGACCTTGGGTAGCTTAAAAAAGATATTGGGCAAATATATGAGTGGGAGGAGTTTGGTTTAGATGGTGTCGTGGGTACGGGAGTAAATTCTTAGGTAGTTTTGGGTAAGGGTGGTTTTGATAAGGACCTGCATTATATGGGCCAGTAGACCTTCTGCAGTGTTCCTCCATTCCTATGTTCTATGTTCTTATATGTTTGTTCCCATAGGTTCGGAGACCCTTGGCTGATGGGGAAAGAGTTCATCTAAGTTCTTCAAGGAGCTAGGCAAAAGACACAACAGGGCAACTTGGGATCCCAGGGCAGCTAGTTTTCTGTTCCAGCGACTCAGCGCTTCTGTTCAGAGGGGTAATGCCTGCTGAATTTTGGGCACGCGCCCCAGCTCTGAGGAGCTGGGTGAGATTTCGCATTATAATCAGTGACAAACACGTAACAATATGTACTAGACATGTATCTCTCACACCTCATGTACTGTATATGCCATCTTTATATCAACAATGTATCTCTTAAATCTTTTGTAATATATATATATATATATATATATATATATATATATATATATATTATATATATATATATATATATATATATATATATGTATATATATATATATATATATATATATATATATATATATATATATATATATATATATATATATATATATATATATGCTAGAATTCGAAGAACAGGCGAAATATTCACAAACATTGATCCTGGCCGAAGGAGACTCGAACCTACGAACCGACCGTACCTTGAGCTGGGCGCCAAGGTATTGACCAGTGGTACGGTCGGTTAAGCAATGCGTACCTTGTTACAAGGTTCGTAGGTTCGAGTCTCCTTCAGCCAGAGATAAGTGTTCGTGAATATTTCGCCTGTTCTGAATTCTAGCATTGTAAAATCTCTAGTTGTGTCGATGCATGCAGGGGATGAGATGAAAAGCTGTATGCCACCTGCCTGAAAGCTGGCTGCCTTGGATCAACGTCTAGCGTGAGCTGGGCGCCAAGGTATTGGCCAGTGTGGTACGGTCGGTTAAGCAATGCGTACCTTGTTACAAGGTTCGTAGGTTCGAGTCTCCTTCGGCCAGAGATCAGTGTTTGTTATATATATATATATATATATATATATATATATATATATATATATATATATATATATATATATATATATATATATATATATATAAGCAAATATCGCAAACCAAGAGATACAAGATGCAAAACAACCACGGGGGAGTAGAATGATAGCTCTAGGCCTTTCGTGTTGCAATCAACACATCATCAGGAGCTTGCAAAATTGTAGAAAAGAGGAGTTCTAGCAAATAACGTTCCTAGTGGACCGCCTTTACTGGAGTGAGAGAATAGTGCAGGTAGAGGGAAAGGAGAGTACTAGAAATGACCACAGGCACTCCAAGGACAATGTCTCTTTAAAATGCGAGAGAAAACGGTCCCGTATATGGGGGGACTTCTACGGGGCTCATTAAAATAAATAAACGCATTTAAAGGGGCATCTGCAATAACAAGAAAACCAGTCATAGATATTCTCACATAATTCTGAGGTAAACTGTGGTTCAACCTTCAGAAACTGCAGGAAAAAATATATAGGCCCTAATTCCTCGGTGTGGCACTACATTTAAGGCAGTCTGAAGCATTCGTATAAGAGCCCAATTTTAAACTGTGTAATATTGCTTCAATTAAAAACGCATCTAATTTGATCAGCCCATCACTGATATTGTATAAAGCCTGCCTATCATGCTTAAATTTGCCGAATCAACAATATTCCTTTCAAGCCAGGAGGAACAAGGGAAAATGACTTTTGCTTCTTGCCAATTTGCTGGGTTATTATAAGCTCTAATATGGTTGAAAATCGCTTTAGACTCCTGTGCTATACGTATCGAATAACGGTGCTGGGACATTCTTACCACCAATGACTTTCCAGTTTGTCCCAAATAGGAGAGACCGCAAGCACTGCAACCAACTCTGTAGACACCACCAATACGTTCTTGGGTGCATTCTTTATCAGGATGCTTCTAACAGTCCGTGAATTTTGAAATGCTACTTGTATATTAAATCTTCTAAGAGCATTCGGCAGGATAGATAAATTCTCGTTATATGGGAGGACCAGCACATTCTTGGTCTGAGGTGTTATCCTAGGTTCTGTTTTATTATAAATTTTTTTAGCTGCCAGCAAGGCAGATTCCATAAACACTTTAGGATATCGCAGTTTCGTGCCAATGACAAGTTTCCCTGGCAGCGTTCTTATCCACTCGGCCACACAGATACCACATAAGCTGGGCAGCCTGGTTCACAAACCATGTTTCTTTTCCAGCCAGGGCTGACTGCGATCTTTCTCAGTATATACCCGCTTGTTTCTGCATAGGGCACTGATATACAAAATCGCTTGTGAGGTCAGAACATGAAATTAAGACACATGTGCAACATCTGGGTATCTTTATAGTAGACGTTTCGCCATCCAGTGGCTTTATCAATACAAAATTTTAGGACATAATTTGAAGAGAGTAGAACTATATACAAAAGATGAGGTAATCAGTCCCTCTGCCTTAGAGTTGGTGTGTTCAGCACCGTAGGTCTGGAGATTCAAATTATATCCTAGAATGTTGAATTATTAAAGCCATTGGATGGCGAAACTCTATATAATATCCAGATGTTGCACATGTGTCTTAATTTCATCTTGTCAGTATTGTGTACCATTCATGTACAACAGGTCAGAACATACAGGAGGAGATTTAAATAGCTTGAATCCATGCTTGAGGCTCACTGACGTGCCCAGCTTATGTGGCATTTTATGGCCGAGTGGATAAGAACGCTGCCTGGGAATCTTTTCCATCCCAGTAGCAGTATCAAGTCCTGCTGACTGCGATCTTTCTTTCTCTCTCTCTTTCTCTCTCTCTCTCTCTCTCTCTCTTTTCTCTCTCTCTCTCTCTATATATATATATATATATATATATATATATATATATATATATATAAGAGAGAGAGAGAAGAGAAGAAGAAAGAGAAGAAAGACACATATCACGAAATAAGTGATTTTAAATCATTTACCAAACTGCGGCAGGCCAGGATTCGACCCTGCAAACATTGTACCGCCTCAAGAGACAACACAATATATGCTTCACCTTACCTGTGAGCCAGTGATCCTTCAAAGATCACGCATGCAGCGTAGCTACATGTTTTTATCGTGATCCGAGGACACTCGTTCCAGCCTACTGCCGGAAAGCAGACATCGCCAGAAAACAGAACGCCATTTTTCCACTTATCAATGCAAATAAAGGCCAGATAACAAGTTTACACTAACATATAATAAGTTAGCAATAGAACTAGACATTAAAAACAATGAAAAGTAAAATACACAGTACACTCATTACTTACCTTAAAATATTTGTAATCTTAATGTAGGGTGAGAGGTGAGTAGTATTTATTTGTAGGAAGTCTGGTGTGGGAGGTATGGTAGCCAGCCAGACCAGGCCACTTACCCCACCCACAAGTAATATACTACGACATTTAATACTTGTAGGTTTAAAGACTTTTTCTGTAATAAGTGTCATAAGAAAGGCCACTTGAGAAGAGTGTGTTTTGAGAAATTTTCAAAAGTGTCAAAGCGCCCTAGAGCGATAAAATGCATATACAGTACACGCATTACTTACCTTAAAATATTTGTAGTCTAAATGTAGGGTGAGTGGTGAGTAAACGAGATAAAACGAATAAATGAATGAGAGAACGAGTAAATGAGAAAGGAGAGAGACGCGTAGTATGTAAACAAACAGACGAACATGTCTGGTTTTGGTTCATACACGTAACAATTCATATTAATGTTAATTTATTCTTCTGTTGGGTCCATTTATCATGTTTATATGTTACGTAGCGTGATTATTATATAATTTTGAACAAAAATTATCATAGATGGATTAATGAAAATGTTTATAAAAAGTAATATATAACATTTAATGAGCCTCAGAGTGATTATTATTGCATATTATTATCATTATTAATATGGCGTCCTCAAGACTAATAAGACAGTCTTATTGGTTTTAATGTGTACCTGCACGCCAGTGTAGTATGTAACTTTATTTAGGTACAGGTACACATAATATATGTCACAGTAGTATATATAACTGAAATAACTTTTATATATATATATATATATATATATATATATATATATATATATATATATATATATATATATATATATATATATATATATATATATATATATATATATATATATATATATATATATATATATATATATATATATATATGTAGCTTTAATCCCTGCTTGAGGCTCACTGCGTGCCCAGGCTGGAAGGAAACATGGCTTTGAACCAGGCTGCCCAGCTTATGTGACATTTATATAGTCTGAGTGGATAAGAACGCTGCCTGGGAATCTTTTCCATCCAGTAGCAGTATCAAGTCCTGCTGACTGCGATCTCTCTTTTCTCTCTATCTTTATTTTTATATTATATATATATATATATATATATATATATATATATATATATATATATATATATATATATATATATATATATATTATAGGTAGTGGTTGGTAGACAGCAACCTCCCAGGGAGGTACTACCGTCCTGCCAGGTGACTGTGAAACAGAAACATGAAACTGTTTTACATAATGGTAGTATTGCTGGTGTCTTTTTCTGTCTCATAAACACGCTGGATAACAGGTATATCTAGCTACTTCTACTTACACTTTAGGTCACACTACACTGGCATACACATGCATATATATACATACACACATCTAGGTTTTCTTCTTTTTCTTAATAGCTCTTGTTCTTTTTATTTTCTCTATTGTCCATGGGGAAGTGGAAAAGAATCTTTCCTCCGTAAGCCATGCGTGTCGTATGAGGCGACTAAGATGCCGGGAGCAATGGGCTAGTAACCCCTTCTCCTGTACAAATCTACTAAAAACGAGAAGAAGAAAAACTTTATAAAACTGGGTTGTCTGATTGTGCGTGGATGTTGTGCGGATGATAAGAAAGAGATGATTGCCGATGTTATGAATGAAAAGAAGTTGGATGTCCTGGCCCTAAGCGAAACAAAGCTGAAGGGGTAGGCGAGTTTCAGTGGGGAGAAATAAATGGGATTAAGTCAGGAGTATCTGAGAGAGTTAGAGCTAAGGAAGGGGTAGCAATAATGTTGAAGGATCAGTTATGGAAGGAAAAGAGGGAATATGAATGTGTAAATTCAAGGATTATGTGGATTAAAATAAGGGTCGGATGCGAAAAGTGGGTCATAATAAGCGTGTATGCACCTGGAGAAGAGAGGAGTGTAGAGGAGAGAGAGATTTTGGGAGATGTTAAGCGAATGTATAGGAACTTTTGAACCAAATGAGAGAGTAATTGTGGTAGGGGACCTAAATGCTAAAGTGGGAGAAACATGCAGAGAGGGTGTAGAAGGTAAGTTTGGGGTGCCAGGTGTAAATGATAATGGGAGCCCTTTGATTGAACTTTGTATAGAAAGGGGTTTAGTTATAGGTAATACATATTTTAAGAAAAAGAGGATAAATAAGTATACAAGATATGATGTAGGGCGTAATGACAGTAGTTTGTTGGACTATGTATTGGTAGATAAAAGACTGTTGAGTAGACTTCAGGATGTACATGTTTATAGAGGGGCCACAGATATATCAGATCACTTTTTAGTTATAGCTACAGTGGGAGTAAAAGGTAGATGGGATACAAGGAAAATAGAATCACTAAGTAAAAGAGGGGTGAAGGTTTATAAACTAAAAGAGGAGGCAGTTAGGGTAAGATATAAACAACTATTGGAGGATAGATGGGCTAGTGAGAGTGTAGGCAATGGGGTCGAAAATGTATGGGGTAGATTTAAAAATGTAGTGTTAGAGTGTTCAGCAGAAGTTTGTGGTTACAGGCGAGTGGGTGCGGAGGGAAGAGGAGCGATTGGTGGAATGATGATGTAAAGAGAGTAGTAAGGGAGAAAAAGTTAGCATATGAGAGGTTTTTACAAAGTAGAAGTGATGCAAGGAGGGAAGAGTATATGGAGAGAAAAGAGAGGTTAAAAGAGTGGTGAAGCAATGTAAAAGGGAGCAGATGAGAGAGTGGGTGAGATGTTATCAGCAAATTTTGTTGAAAATAAGAAAAGTTTTGGAATGAGATTAATAAGTTGAGGAAGCCTAGAGAACAAATGGATTTGACAGTTAAAAATAGAGAGGAGAGTTATTAAATGGAGAGTTAGAGGTATCGGGAAGATGGAGAGAATATTTTGAGGATTTGTTAAATGTTGATGAAGACAGGGAAGCTGTGATTTCGTGTGTAGGGCAGGAGGAATAACATCTTGTAGGAGTGTGGAAGAGCCAGTTGTGGGTGTAGGGAAGTTCGTGAGGCAGTGGGTAGAATGAAATGGGGTAAGGCAGCTGGGATTGATGGGATAAAGATAGAAATTTTAAAAGCAGGTTGGGATATAATTTTGGAGTGGTTGGTGCTATTATTTAATAAATGTATGGAAGAGGGTAAGGTACCTAGGGATTGGCAGAGAGCGTGTATTGTTCCTTTGTATAAAGGCAAATGGGACAAAGAGAGTGCAAAAATTATAGGGGAATAAGTCTGTTGAGTGTACCTGGTAAAGTGTATGGTAGAGTTATTATTGAAAGAATTAAGAGTAAAACAGAAAGCAGGATAGCAGATGAACAAGGGGCTTTAGGAAAGGTAGGGGTGTGTAGACCAAGTGTTTACAGTGAAACATATAGGTGAACAGTATTTGGATAAGGGTAAAGATGTTTTGTGGCATTTATGGATTTGGAAAAGGCGTATGATAGGGTAGATAGGGGGCAATGTGCAGATGTTGCAGGTGTATGGAATAGGAGGAAGGTTACTGAAAGCAGTGAAGAGTTTTTATGAGGATAGTGAGGCTCAGGTTAGAGTGTGTAGGAGGGAAGGGGACTATTTCCCAGTAAAAGTTGGCCTTAGACAAGGATGTGTGATGTCACCGTGGTTGTTCAATATATTTATAGATGGGGTTGTAAGAGAAGTGAATGCGAGGGTCTTGGCAAGAGGTGTTGGGCTAAAAGATAAAGAAGCAAATACAAAGTGGGAGTTGTTCACAGTTGCTTTTGCTGATGACACTGTGCTTTTGGGAGATTCTGAAGAAAAGTTGCAGAGGTTGGTGGATGAATTTGGTAGGGTGTGTAAAGAAGAAAATTGAAAGTGAATATAGGAAAGAGTAAGGTGATGAGGATAACAAAAATAATAGGTGACGAAAGATTGGATATCAGATTGGAGGGAGAGAGTATGGAGGAGGTGAATGTATTCAGATATTTGGGAGTGGACATGTCGGCGGATGGGTCTATGAAGGATGAGGTGAATCATAGAATTGATGAGGGGAAAAGGGTGAGTGGAGCACTTCGGAGTCTGTGGAGACAAAGAACCCTGTCCATGGAAGTAAAGAGGGAATGTATGAGAGTATAGTTATACCAACGCTCTTATATGGGTGTGAAGCATGGGTGATGAATGTTGCAACGAGGAGAAGGCTGGAGGCAGTGGAGATGTCATGTCTGAGGTCAATGTGTGGTGTGAATATAATGCAGAGAATTCGGAGTTTGGAAATTAGGAGGAGGTGCGGGATTACCAAAACGATTGTCCAGAGAGCTGAGGAGGGGTTGTTGAGGTGGTTTGGACATGTAGAGAGAATGGAACGAGACAGAGTGACTTCGAGTGTATAAATCTGTAGTGGAGGGAAGGCGGGGTAGGGGTCGGCCTAGGAAAGGTTGGAGGGAGGGGTAAAGGAAGTTTTGTGTGCGAGGGCTTGGACTTCCAGCAAGCATGTGTGAGCGTATTTGATAGGAGTGAATGGAGGCATATGGTTTTAATACTTGACGTGCTGTTGGAGTGTGAGCAAAGTAACATTTATGAAGGGATTCAGGAAACCGGCAGGCCGGACTTGAGTTCTGGAGATGGGAAGTACAGTGCCGGCACTCTGAAGGATGGGTGTTAATGTTGCAGTTTTATAACTGTAGTGTAAAGCACCCTTCTGGCAAGACAGTGATGGAGTGAATGATGATGAAAGTTTTTCTTTTCGGGCCACCCTGCCTTGGTGGGAATCGGCCGATGTGTTTTTTTTTTAATAAAATAAAAATAATAAATATATATATATATATATATATATATATATATATATATATATATATATATATATATATATATATATATATATATATATATATATATATATATATATATTATATATTATTGTGTGTGTGTGTGTGTGTGTGTGTGTGTGTGTGTACTCACCTAATTGTGGTTGCAGGGGTCGAGACTCAGCTCCTGGCCCCGCCTCTGCACTGTCCGCTACTGGGTCTCTGCTCTCCTGCTCCGTGAGCTTTATCATACCTTGTCTAAAAACTATGTATGGTTCCTGCCTCCACTATATCGTTCGCTAAACTATTCCACTTCCTAACTACTCTATGGCTGAAGAATTGCTTCCTAACATCCCTCTGACTCATCTGAGTCTTCAGCTTCCAGTTGTGTCCCCTTGTTTCTGTGTTTCCTCTCTGGAACATCCTTTCACTATCTACCTTGTCGATTCCCCGCAGTATTTTGTATGTCGTTATCATGTCTCCTCTAACCCTTCTGTCCTCCAGTGTTGTTAGTCCTATTTCCCTCAACCTTTCTTCATAAGGCAGTCCCCTGAGTTGTGGAACTAGCCTTGTCGCAAACCTTTGCACTTTCTCTAATTTCTTGACGTGCTTGACCAGGTGTGGGTTCCAGACTGGTGCTGCATACTCTAGTATGGGCCTGACGTATACGGTATACAGTGTCTTGAACGATTCCTTGTTAAGGTAACGGAACGCTAATCTTAGGTTTGCCAGTCGCCCATATGCTGCCGCGGTTATCTGGTTGATGTGTGCTTCCGGAGACGTGCTTGGTGTTATACTCACCCCAAGGTCTTTCTCCTTTGATGAGGTTTGTAGCCTTTGTCCACCTAGCCTGTACTCTGTCAGCGGTCTTCTTTGCCCTTCTCCGATCTTCATGACTTTGCATTTGGTGGGGTTAAATTCGAGAAGCCAGTTGCTAGACCAGATGTCAAGCTTGTCCAGGTCACTTTGAAGTCCTGCTTGGTCTTCATCCGATGTGATTCTCCTCATTAATTTCACATCATCTGCGAAAAGAGACACTTCTGAGTCTATCCCATCCGTCATGTCATTCACATATAGCAAGAATAGCACTGGTCCTAGGACTGACCCCTGCGGTACACCGCTCGTCACAGGCGCCCACTGTGATACCTCATCACGCACCATGACCCGTTGTTGCCTCCCTGTGAGGTATTTCCTGATCCATTCCAGTGCCCTTCCTGTTATATACGCTTGGTGTGTGTGTGTGTGTGTGTGTGTGTGTGTGTGTGTAGAATGAGGTCCACCTCTGGTGTAAATTGTGGGACCCATAGCCTCGGAGAAGTGGATAAAAAGGCTTCAAGGAAGAATATTTAGATTTCTTTCTGAAGCCATTTGAATATTCCACTTCCCCTACCATCCCATCTTTTATTTGTGTATAAACTTTATTTCAAGACAAAATACATTGAGAAAATACATTGACAAGAATACAATAGGGAGTAAAACAACATAGATAACAACTCAGAGCTACATGTCAAATACTTTGTCCAGCTCCCGGCAGTGGGCAACGTGCCCAGAAAGCTGCAGGCATTTTCCCTCTGGATCGCAACACTGAGTCTCTGAAAGAGGACGCTGGTCGCCCTGTGGTCCTTGGTTTCTAGGATGAGTTTTTCACCCAGCTCTTTGAGAAACTTTAGAGCACACTTGCCCCATGGAACTGTCTTGGGGACCCTCATCCTCAGAGAAAAGAATAAACTTGGTTCAGGGAAAACTCAAAGTTCTCCCTGAAGCTGTTTGAAAATTTTCTCCTACCATCCCCTATATTTTCTTTATACTTTATTTAAAGACAAAATACATTGACAAGAATACAATAGGGAGTAAAACAACATAGATAACAACTCAGAGCTACATCTCAAATACTTCGTCCAGCTCCCCAGCATTGGGCCGCATGCCCAGAATGCTGCAGGCATTTCCCTCTGGATCCCAACACTGAGTCTCTGAAAGAGGAAACTGGCCGCCCTGTGGTCCTTGGTTTCTATGATGAGTTTTTCACCCAGCTCTTTGAGAAACTATATATATTATTGTAAAGCACGAACGAGTGGTATTGATCAATAACAATACTGTGACTTGCCAAGGACTCAAACAGGTGACGCTCTAACCTACAGGACCACGCAATCCTACAAGAATGACGCACCCAGCCAAGCTAGGTGTTTTGCCGTCATCCGAGGACATATGATGGAGTGGGTGATTCTTGTAGGATTCTATGGGCCAGTGGTTTAGAGCGTCGTTAATTTTCGCTCACTTTGAGGCGGGCTATAACAACACGGGTTTGATCCCCGGGCTAGTCGCAGTGTTGTTATTGATTAAATACAACTCGTTCGTGGTTACAGACATCAGTGAGACTCCAGATGAATGCCAGTCAGGAGGAAGCGAGCAGCCAGGAAAATGGCACAGCTGGCAATACTAGGAGAGGCAAGTGTCGGTCGTGTTTACAGCTTCGTTGTCTCAACTCTAATGGTTTCCTCCGCAAACATGGTAGCTGCCCGGGTTCAGGATGTCCTCCTATGGAAAGTGATGACCCAGAGCCACTTCAGGCACCTGAACCCACTCCAACAGATCTCATCTCATCAGATAATATCTTGGAAGCAATTAAAGCAACAGGCACCAGGACACTCACACATATTCCCAAAGCTGGGAAACTTACGGACCTCTTAATAAAAGTAAACAATGGTTCTGCTATCCTAAATGCTCCACCAACCATCAAGGCATGGCACAACTTGCTACTTTTTGGCAATGTCTGCTTAGCTGTGCCGGAAAGAAGGGGAAAGAGGCTAGCCTCAATGATCATTAAATCCTTAAGAGACTTTCCTAGAGCTGGTAACCTCATTCACCTTCCCCATCAACACAAAAATGGGAGAGGTAGAACCCCCACTCACTCCACTGACAGCAAAAAAATCATAGTCCAAGTGAGCAAGAAAATTGAAGAGGGCAACACAGTGGGAGCAATCAGAATTATCACCAGTGAAGATATAGTTGCCCCCAGGGATGCTGACACTGCTGAAGCACTTAGAGGAAAGCACCCTGCCAGGGTAACCAGGGGTACCAACAGTTCCAACACCTCTGTCCCAACTGTGAAACCACTGATTGTGCAAGACTCAGACATTTACAAAGCAATAATGTCATTCCCGTCCGGCTCTGCTGGGGGTTACACTGGAATAAGACCACAGCATTTAAAGGAAATGGTTAATCCAGTTATCGGGGAGATTGCAGAGACACTGCTTTCAGAGATCACAAGGTTCGTCAACAATTCCTTGGCTGGTCTGATTCCTGACGAAATTAAACCTTTCTTTTTTGGAGCATCACTTTGTGCCCTTAAAAAGAAGGATGGAGGAATTAGGCCAATCGCAGTGGGCAACACGTTTGTTTCACCGCCTCGTTTCTAAAGCTGCTGTCAGAAGTATTCGCACAGAGGCAGCCATCATGCTTCAACCAAACCAGCTTGGCTTTGGGGTCTCTCAAGGAAGTGAAGCAGCGGTTCATGCAAGAAGGGCGTATATCGACAACCTGCCTGAGGACAATGCAGTGATTAAATAAGATTTCAAGAATGCATTTAATCTCCTGAAAAGAGACGTGGTATTAGCAACTGTACAAGAACATTTCTCAGGTCTCTTCCCATTTGTTTCAGCTGGATATAGCAAGGAATCAATGCTCCTGTTTGGAGAGCATCAAATCACATCATCAGAGGGTGTCCAGCAAGGGAACCCTCTCGCACCATTTCTCTCCTGTATAGCAGTTAGGGAAATCACAGTCAGACTGACCAGTGAGCTAAACATCTGGTTCCTGGATGATGGCACACTAGCAGGTACAAAGGAGTCCCTTCTAGATGATCTTACACAGGTGATGACACGGGGACAGGAAATGGGTCTCATCCTGAATAAATCCAAATGTGAAATCATCTTAGTCAATCAACAAGTGATAGATGCAGTGATATCAAAACTACCAGGAGCAACAGTCATTGCCCCTACAAATAGTGTCTTGCGTGGAGCAACTCTGGGAAGCGATGCCATTGACACAATTCTCAGGAAGAAACTGGAAGAATTGAGGAGAATGGAACAACGAATAGGCAATCTTGACACCCATGATGCCTTGTACCTTCTCACAAAATGCTTGAGTCTGCCCAGGTTGACATATTTCCTAAGATGTGCTCCTTCATATGATAACCCTATACTGCACGAATATGACAGTATCCTGAGGCAGATCTTTACTAAAGTACTTAACCTTACTCTAGAAGATGGGCAGTGGGACCAAGCTACACTCCCAGTCAGACTAGGAGGCATTGGTGTCCGTAAGTCATCTCAGATTGCTCTACCTGCTTTCCTGTATTCATGCATTGCATCCAGAGGGCTTGTAGCAGCACTTCTCCCTGAACATCTTAGGGACACGATTGGAATCCATGACCAAAAGTTCGTTGATGGAGCCAGGATCTGGGATAATCTAACAGGCTCTGAAACCAGGCCTGCTTCCCCCAACAACTACAAACAGTCGCACTGGGATGGCCCAATAGTAGAGAATATAGCCTCAGCAATGCTTCAGAGTGTGTCAGGGAAGGATAGAGCCCACCTCCTTGCAGTGAGAGCTCCCCATGCAGGCGACTGTCTGTTGGCTGTTCCCAACTCCAGCCTTGGCACGCGCCTCGACCCACAGACCATCCGCATTGGTGTTGCCCTTCGACTTCCCGCCCCTATTCTCGCCGAACACATGTGTATTTGTGGCAGTGAAGCAGCAGACCGATTCGGGTACAATGGTCTTGTGTGTCGTAAATCTGAGGGAAAGATTGCAAGACATGAAGAGGTTAATTACATTATCAAGAAGAGCCTTACAACACCCGGATGCCCAGCAGTAAGGGAGCCACCCCAACTATGCAGATCTGATGGCAGCCAAAAGCGTCCAGATGGTATCACCCTTCAAGCCTGGACAGACGGCTAGCAGGTGGTATGGGACTACACATGTGCATCTACCTTGGCTGATACCTATCTCCAATACACCAGGGAGGAAGGAGGGGCAGCTGCCACCTTCAGGGAATCCCAAAAGTCGAGAAAATATGGAGAACTTGCCCATCATTATATATTTGTTCCCATAGGCTCAGAGACCCTTGGTTCATGGGGAAAGAGTGCATCTAAGTTCCTCAAGGAGCTGGGCAAAAGACTCAACAGTGTAACTAGGGATACCAGGGCAGCTAGTTTTGTGTTCCAGCGACTCAGTGCTGCTGTTCAGAGGGTTAATGCATGCTGTATTCTGGGCACGCGCCCCAGCACGGAGGAGCTGGATGAGATTTTTGCATTATAATCAGTGACAAACACGTAACAATATGTACTAGACATGTATCTCTCACACCTCGTGTACTGTATATTCCATCTTTATATCAACAATGTATCTGTTAAATCTTAAATATATATATATATATATATATATATATATATATATATATATATATATATATATATATATATATATATATATATACATATATATATATACATATATATATCAATAACTACACTGCACTAGCCAGGGTCGAACCCATGATGCTTTGACCTGCCTCATGGTGAGCGAAAACACATGACGCTCTAGTCCACTGAACCACACAATCCTTAAGAGTAGCGCAACCAGTAGGACTGAATGTTATACAGCTTGTTGAGCTAGTACACAAAACAGGGAGTAGAATGAAATTAGCTTAGAGGCATCCACACCACCGTATGTCCTTGGGTAGCGAGTACAACATTCAGTTCTACTGGATGCGCTACTCTTAAGGATTGTGTGGTTCAGTGGACTAGAGTGTCATGTGTTTTCGCTCACCATGAGGCAGGCCAAAGCATCATCGGTTCGACCCCTGGCTAGTGCAGTGTAGTTATTGATCAATACCACTCGTTCGTGGTTACAATTATATATACATATACTATGTAAAACAACGCACTTCTTGCCGAAAAGGGCAAGCGAAAATTCTTCTATCTAGGCTGGAATATTGCTTCGCACTAACTGCACCTTTCAAGGCGGGTGAAATTGCTGACCTTGAGAATGTGCAGAGAACCTTCACCGCACGCATAACTGCGATAACCCACCTCAATTACTGGGAACGCTTGAAGTTCCTAAACCTGTACTCTCTAGAACGCAGGCGGAAGAGATACATTATTATATACACATGGAAAATTCTCGAGGGATTAGTACCAAACTTGCACACGAAAATCACTCCCTACGAAAGCAAAAGACTCGGCAGGCGATGTAACATCCCCCCAATGAAGAGCAGGGGTGCCACTAGCACGTTGAGGGACAACACAATAAGTGTCATGGGCCCAAGATTGTTCAACTGCCTCCCAGCATACATCAGGGGGATTACCAACAAACCCCTGGCTGTCTTCAAGACAGGCACCTAAAGTCGGTACCTGACCAGCCAGGCTGTGGTTCGTACGTTGGACTGCGTGCGGCCAGCAGTAACAGCCTGGTTGATCAGGCTCTGGTCCAACATGAGGCCTGGTCACAGACCGGGCCGCGGGGGCGTTAACCCCTGGAATTCTCACCAGGTAAACTCCAGGAACCTAACGAAAAAAAATTTATTTCATTGTGTTTATTTATTATTAAGTTATTGTAAACTTATCAAAAATATATTTAGTTGGATTAGGCTAAATTAAATTGCGCTTGTTCTTTTGGTACAAAATTAGTAATTTTTTCATTAACATAAACAAAAAAAAATATCTTTAAAAGCATAAGAGATAATTTTAGAAAGTACTAAATTTTAAATTTCTTGATAATTGACCAGTTTTACCTATTTATATATAAAAAATATTAATTTTATATTAACATAAATGAAAAACTATATCTTTAAATGAATAAGAGAAAATTTTAGAAAGGATTTAATTTTAAATAAGTTCTTGCTAATTGACCAGTTTTGTACCTGTTCGGCACGACATATAGACATACTGAGACATACATACCACTCAGTATATATAATCATTGTTTTCATTGAAGATGTCGTAATTTAATAAATTTTTATTTTTATTAGTAATATATGGTGACAGAGCTCGTTTACTAGACAGTGAAACACATGGTGCCGAGTCATTATTTTTATAAGACCTGAAAGCTACATTAAGAACGAAACGTAATTTCATAAAAATAGGCCCTATAACATGTGTTTCCCATTCTCATTCACTCCAGACTTCGTTCACTTTCAATACGTCATGACAAAATTACTTACAGTACGAAAAACGTTCCCTTGCTGCTTATGAATTTCGACCTTTACTAAATATCTCACTTAAAGAGGGAAGTGCTCTTGATTCAAGGAGTAGAGGAGCTACCTCAACTCCTTGAATTAAACCCAGACTCCAGCCGTTGTTGAGCCCCGAAAGATGTAGCCTAATTTTCTTTTTCATAATAATAATAAAGGTAATAATAATAATAGCAACAACAATATTAATTATAAGAACCATATATCTATATAAATAAAAATGTAAATGTTCGTTTCTTCAAAATCGTAAATCTCCGATGCTTTGAAATTTTGACACAACGTTGCATTCGAATACGCGCGTTTTTATATATCTACTATTATATAGATGTCACACATGTGACTATTATATAGATGTCACACATGTGACTAATATATAGATGTCACACATGTGACTATTATATAGATGTCACACATGTGACTATTATATAGATGTCACACATGTAGCAGAATGATATAAGACTCATTCCGCCATTTTAAATGGCTGCTTCAGCTGGAATAATATAATATATATATATATATATATATTATTCCAGCTGAAGCAGCCATTTGAAATGGCGGAATGAGACTTATATCATTCTGCTACATGTGTGACATCTATATAATCTATATATTAACACATCGGCCGATTCCCCCCAAGGCAGGGTGGCCCGAAAAAGAAAAACTTTCATCATCACTCACTCCATCACTGTCTTGCCAGAGGGGTGCTTTACACTACAGTTATAAAACTACAACATTAACACCCCTCCTTCAGAGTGCAGACACTGTACTTCCCATCTCCAAGACTCAAGTCCGGCCTGCCGGTTTCCCTGAATCCCTTCATAAATGTTACTTTGCTCCCACTCCAACAGCACGTCACGTATTAAAAACCATTTGTCTCCATTCACTCCTATCAAATACGCTCACACATGCTTGCTGGAAGTCCAAGCCCCTCGCACACAAAACCTCCTTTACCCCCTCCCTCCAACCTTTCCTAGGCCGACCCCTACCCCGCCTTCCCTCCACTACAGATTTATACACTCTCGAAGTCATTCTGTCTCGTTCCATTCTCTCTACATGTCCGAACCACCTCAACAACCCTTCCTCAGCTCTCTGGATAATGGTTTTGGTAATCCCGCACTTCCTCCTAATTTCCAAACTCCAAATTCTCTACACTATATTCACACCACACATTGACCTCAGACATGACATCTCCACTGCCTCCAGCCTTCTCCTCATTGCAGTGATATAACTATACCCTCATACATTCCCCTCTTTACTTCCATGGACAAGGTTCTCTGTCTCCACAGACTCCGAAGTGCTCCACTCACCCTTTTCCCCTCATCAATTCTATGATTCACCTCATCCTTTATAGACCCATCTGCTGACATGTCCACTCCCAAATATCTGAATACATTCACCTCCTCCATACTCTCTCCCTCCGATCTGATATCCAATCTTTCGTCACCTACTCTTTTGTTATCCTCATCACCTTACTCTTTCCTATATTCACTTTCAATTTTCTTCTTTTACACACCCAACCAAATTCATCCACCAACCTCTGCAACTTCTCTTCAGAATCTCCCAAAAGCACAGTGTCATCAGCAAAAAGCAACTGTGACAACTCCCACTTTGTATTTGATTCTTTATCTTTTAACCCCACACCTCTTGCCAAGACCCTCGCATTCACTTCTCTTACAACCCCATCTATAAATATATTGAACAACCACAGTGACATCACACATCCTTGTGTAAGGCCCACTTTTACTGGGAAATAGTCACCCTCCCTCCTACACACTCTAACCTGAGCCTCACTTTCCTCATAAAAACTCTTCACTGCTTTCAGTAACCTACCTTCTATTCCATACACCTGCAACATCTGCCCATTGCACCCCTATCCACCTTATCATACGCCTTATCCAAATCCATAAATGCCACAAAAACCTCTTTACCCTAATCCAAATACTGTTCACCTATATGTTTCACTGTAAACGCTTGGTCTACACCCCCCCTCCTTTCCCGCTACCTTTCCTAAAGCCCCCTTGTTCATCTGCTATCATGTTCTCTGTCTTACTTTTAATTCTTTCAATAATAACTCTACCATACACTTTACCAGGTACACTCAACAGACTTATTCCCCTATAATTTGTACACTCTCTTTTGTCCCCTTTGCCTTTATACAAAGGAACAATACACTCTCTCTGCCAATCCCTCTTCCATACATTAAATAAATAATAGCACCAACCACTTCAAAACTATATCCCCACCTGCTTTTAACATTTCTATCTTTATCCCATCAATCCCAGATGCCTTACCCCCTTTCATTCTACCCACTGCCTCACG
This sequence comes from Cherax destructor, assembly GCA_009830355.1. Taxonomy (NCBI): domain Eukaryota; kingdom Metazoa; phylum Arthropoda; class Malacostraca; order Decapoda; family Parastacidae; genus Cherax; species Cherax destructor. The sequence goes on along the minus strand of WNWK01007363.1, from coordinate 15,808 downwards.
AACTTCCCCCACACTCACAACTGGCTCTTCCACACTCCTACAAGATGTTATTCCTCCTTGCCCTATGCACGAAATCACAGCTTCCCTGTCTTCATCAACATTTAACAACTCCTCAAAATATTCCCTCCATCTTCCCGATACCTCTAACTCTACATTTAATAACTCTCCTCTCAATTTTTAACTGTCAAATCCATTTGTTCTCTAGGCTTCCTCAACTTATTAATCTCACTCCAAAACTTTTTCTTATTTTCAACAAAATTTGTTGATAACATCTCACCCACTCTCTCATTTGCTCTCTTTTTACATTGCTTCACCACTCTCTTAACCTCTCTTTTTCTCTCCATATACTCTTCCCTCCTTGCATCGCACTACATCCACGCACATTCAAACAACCCAGTTTTATAAAGTTTTTATTCTTCTCTTTTTTAGTAAATGTGTACAGGAGAAGGGGTTACTAGCCCATTGCTCCCGGCATTTTAGTCGCCTCATACGACACGCATGGCTTACGGAGGAAAGATTCTTTTCCACTTCCCCATGGACAATAGAGAAAATAAAAAGAACAAGAGAAAATAAAAAGAACAAGAGAAAATAAAAAGAACAAGAGCATGCACAGGCATGCATGTGCATGGGGGTGTAGTGTGACCTAAAGTGTAAGTAGAAGTAGCTAGATATACCTGTTATCCAGCGTGTTTATGAGACAGAAAAAAGGCACCAGCAATCCTACCATCATGTAAAACAGTTTCAGGTTTCTGTTTCACAGTCACCTGGCAGGACGGTAGTACCCCCCTGGGTGGTTGCTGTCTACCAATCTACTATTTACAATATATTCTTTCAACACGTCGGTCGTTTCCCACCGAAGGGGTGGCCAAAAAGGAAAACGAAAGTTTCTCCTTTTACATTTAGTAATATATACAGGAGAAGGGGTTACTAGCCCTTGCTCCGGCATTTTAGTCGCCTCCTACGACACGCATGGCTTACGGAGGAAGAATTCTGTTCCACTTCCATGGAGATAAGAGGAAATAAGAACAAGAACTAGTAAGAAAATAGAAGAAACCCAGAGGGTGTGTGTGTTATATAGCTAGTTTTCTTTCCAGCGACTCAGCTGCTGTTCAGAGGGTAATGCATGCTGTATTCTGGCACGCGCACCAGCTGGGAAAAGAGCGGGATGAGATTTCGCATTATAATCAGTGACAAAGATGTAACAAATATGTACTAGACATGTATCTCTCACCTCGTGTACTGTATATGCCATCTTTATATCAACAATGTATCTCCAAATCTTTTGTACCATATTATGTAATAAAATATACCTATTGGTAAAAAAAAAAAAGATGGGGTGGTAGGAGAAGTGGAATATTCAAATGGCATCAGGAAGAAATCCAAATATTCTTCCTTGAAGCCTTTTATCCACTTCTCCGAGGCTATGGGTCCCACAATTTGTACCAGAGGTGGACCCCATCATATATATATATATATATATATATATATATTTTATATATATATATATATATATATGTTTTTACATGAATGTGTAGTGTGACCTAAGTGTAAGTAGAAGTAACAAGACATACCTGAAATCTTGCATGTTTATGAGACAGAAAAAAGACACCCGCACTTAAAAATTACTGTATACAGTATATAAAAATTACATATTCCTGAATGCTAAGATCAACTCATGATCAGTCTAAATTACTAATATTAAAAATTTATAACAATTCATTAAATTCATAAAAAAACTATGAGGGATGTTTATATATCAAACTGATCTTAGTCCTACAATGCCATCACATCTTGCAAGTTCTTGAATGGCATCTGACTTACTGTATGTACAAAGACTTCAACACAGTCAGTTTTGAAAATCACAATAAACAAGCAACACTTGGGTTGCCTTATATGTAATGTTAATTGTAGTAATTGCACTGAGTTTTATGTGTTGTACTGTACTTATTCATCCTTTGCCAAGGTTTATGCAACACTTGCAACACACACATTTACATTAACTATGGAAGATTTGTTGCTCGCTCACCCAAATATCGCACAGATGTGTATAATATGATCTGTACAAAAATAAATAACAGAATAACAAAGAAATAAATTACTGGCAGCTTGGACATTCTCAACACGCTTAAACAAACTACCATTCTTATGTAATCACAACATTTACAAACTTTACATTAAATCAAACCTTTTCTGTTTGAATACAAGTTTGCCATATTTATGTAAGCAATACATCTTATAAAAAGAAATGTAGATTATTAAGAATGAATTTATTGATTAATATCATGTAATATACAAAAAAGAATTAATGCTTTCCTTTACTACAACCAATGCACTTTATATTACAATATATATATATATATATATATATATATATATATATATATATATATATATATATATATATATATATATATATATATATATATATATATATATATCTTTAGAATGTGCGGTTTAGATCTAGACACGGATTGCTTCTCACATGGACCATTATATGTTGCTTGTTCTAGAGTCAACAAACCAGACAATCTCTATACTCACAGACAATGGAACAACAAAAAAAATTGTATACCCACAAGCATTTTGAAATTAAACATATTAGAAATTGCACTTTCTCTTTCTTTCTTTTTCCCTTTAACCAGACTGAGCCACAGCAACGCGTGGCCGGGTACATAGTAATAATAATTATAATAATAATAATAATAATAATAATAATAATAATAATAATAATAATAATAATAATAATATTAATAATAATAATAATAATAATAATAATAATAATAATAATATATTATTATTATTAAGTCATCTCATTCGACCCACCGACACTCATGTTCGTCCCATTAAAGATAATGCCGAGCAAACATTCGTATAACGTACGTACCATAAATACATGTTACACTAGCAAGTTCATTATGATTTTAATTCCTCTCCCTTCGCCTAAGTGCATCTGAGGTTACTCCAGTGGCTATAGTTTATCAACAGAGGTGGGCGGTGTCTTCTGTTGTCATGGTAACTATGGTGGAGGGGGAGTGTTGTGTTTTGTTCTTTCACTTTATGGGAAGGGAGCGCCTTGATGCTGGTGTCTGGCTCATGATCCAAGGAATTAGCGTTACTATTTCATTAGTAGATCAAACGTGATTAACTTCCGTGCCATAATGCCCTTGGCACGGGAAATCTCAGTGGGTTTGAGTTTCTCAATGAATATAATAATAATAATAATAATAATAATAATAATAATAATAATAATAATAATAATAATAATAATAATAATAATAATAATAATAATAATAATAATAATAATATTTCTTTCGCTTTGCTTTGTTATAAATGTTGTGCTTTTTAGCGACCAGGGAATTTATGACGTAGGAAATTCCCGTCCCCGATGATGTGAAGAACGTACTGGAACACTATATGGAAAAACACGCACACACACACTTGGCTAGGTGGCTAAAGACTGCAAACCTCACTCAAGTAAAAGGATCTTGGGGTGAGTATAATACCGAGCACATCTCCTGAGGCACACATCAATCAGATAACTGCTGCAGCATATGGGCGCCTGGCAAACCTGAGAATAGCATTCCGATACTTCAGTAAGGAATCATTCAAGACTGTACACCGTGTACGTCAGGCCCATACTGAAGTATGCAGCACCAGTTTGGAACCCACACCTGGTCAAGCACGTAGTGATGGACAATGGAATTTAATGTAGGTAAATGTCATGTAATGAAATGAGAGAAAGTTAAATCAGGCCACATGAATATAGACTGTGACAAAAATTTAAAGTATCAGATAGAGAAAGGGATCTAGGAGTTATTATTTACAAAAACAAATTGTCACCGAAAGATCGTACAAATGAAATTGTAAGAAACTTATATACCATACTTGCAAACTATAACATAACTTTCAGGTGTACGGATGGTGAAATATTAGGTAAGTTGTTTATAACATATACATATATCCCGATATTAGAATAAGCAGCGGTTGTTGGTGCACAAGAAGAAAACACAGATACGTTAGAAACGTCCAAAGAAGAGCTATAAAATGTCTACCAAAATTTTGCAATATGAATTATGATTAAAAGTTGAAAACATTAAAGCTGCAGATGTTGGCTGATGGGAGGACAAGAGGAGACGTCATAACCACTTATGAGGTCTTGAAAAACTTGAAAGAATGGATAGAGAAGATTTCTTAGCACCTGAAACAAGGAAAGATAACAAGAGGCCACAGATGCAAAAAGTGGAATGGAAAGGGTAGTAGAAAAATTCTTCTCAGAATGGATGATTAGTGGAATGTAATAACAGAGAAATTAATAACTGTTGTAAGCACTGGATTTTTTAAAACCAATTATAAGACGAACGGAGTATAATTCTACGAACGAGAAAGAACGAACATAATTCTACTCCTCAGTCTATGAGGATAAACTGAGGAGCCCTGAATGTGCACTCTCTAGAAGGCGTAAATTAAAAGGTATATGATTGAGGTGTATAAATGGAAAACAAGAATAAATAAAGGAATGTAAATAACATGCTTAAAATATCTAGCCAAGACAGGACTCCAGCAATGGTTTCAGTTTGGAAAAAATTTAGATTCGGAAGGATATAGGAAAGCACTGGTTTGGTAACAGAGTTGAGGATTAGTAACAAACTCCCAAGTACCGTCATTGAAACTAAAATACTGTGTATAGTTTTAAAAATAGGTTGGATAAATACATGAGAGGGTGTGGGTGAGTGTGAGTTGGATGACGTATCCAAGGATGGGTTCAATTATCCAGGGAGGGTTCACTTATCCAGGGATGGGTTCACTTAACCAGGGATGGGGTTCACTTACCCAGGGATGGGGTTCACTTACCTCAGGGATGGGGGTTCCTTATCTAGGACTGGTGTGGGGGCACTGGCCAATGCAGTGGAGGGAACTGTTAGGCCTTTAAACTAGAAATAGTTAGCGGTATGGATTTTGGGGGAAATCAATGAAGTCCCATTGTAGTAATATTGTGAGTTTTATGGAAACCAGTGATAGGCAGAATGAGGTGGATATTGGAAAGCCGGTGGTACTAGGTGACAAACACAGTAATATGTATAGTGGAAAACATAAATGATCAGGAAGGGAAAGAGAAAGGAGGGTCTCTAAATTTATATTATGGTAATAGTCGAAGTGCTAGGAATAAGATGGACGAGTTGAGATTCGTGCAAGTGCAGGTAACATTGATGTATTTGCCATAACTGAGACGTGGTTTAATACGAAAAATCGGGACATGCCTGCTGAATGTCCCATTCAGGGTGTAAATTATTTCAAGTAGACAGAAGTATCGGGAAGGGGGTGGGGTGGAACTGTTCCGAAATCACTTGAAATGTTGCACAAAATCCTGTATAAAGTTTGAAATAACACATACAAAGTCTGTCTGGATAGAATATCCAGAGGGCCATGAAAATTTGATTTTAGGCATGATATACCGTCCCCAAAACTTGGATAAAGACCTAGGGAGACTACTTTGGGAGGAAATTGTTAAGGCCATAAGGCACGATAACGTAGTAATTCTAGGAGACTTTAAATTCAATCAGATTGATTGGAATTCTGACTGAGTCTAATGACTTCATAAAGGTAGTTCAGGTTTGTTTTTTAAAGCAGTTTGTTACAGAACCTATAGGGAAAATAACCAGCTTGACTTAGTTCTTGAACACAAAGAAACCCTTATTAATAATTTAGAAATTACAGAGGAACTTGGGCAAGCGACCACAAATCAATTACCTTTATCATTGAATGAAAGTATGATAGTAGGGATAACTCAGTAAAGGTCCCAGATTCTCGCTTAGCATATTACAATGGGCTTACAGAACACCCATCATCTGTGGACTGGGGTAACGAAGAGCTATGAGTACGACAGCTTTCTAATCACAATACATGCTGTCAAAGAATGTTTATTCGGTATAAAGAAATAAGATTGATCGAATAGAAATAACCCGATATGGAAGAATAATAGGTTCAAACATCTTTTAGGGATGAAGAAAAGAACAAAAGAGGTGAGGGTTCATCTTATAAATCAATATATTCACAATAAAAGGGAGTTAAAAGTGGATAAGAACAGCTAAGCAGGACTATGAGATTAAAGTTGCAAGGGATTAAAAAACTAACCCAAAAGGTTTTTCCAGGTTTATAGAACAATAGTTAGAGAAAGATAGGTGCCGTAAAAATAACTCTGGGTATCTAACTGGCAAGGAGAATGAAATGTGCTCTATTTTAATAATAATTTTCTCTCGGTTTTCACTCAGGAAGACATTAATAATATCCAATAATTAATTTTTTATAGTGGGCCTGAAGAAGATAAATTATGTAATATCGCAGTCACTAGCGATAGTTAGAAACAAGTAGACCGACTGAAACAAAATAAATCCACGGGCCCTGATGAGCTTTTTCTAAGGTTCTTAAGGAGTTTAAAATGGAACTCTGTGAACCATTAACTAATATTTTAATATTCTTTTTCAAACAGGTGTAGTGTTTGATATGTGGAAGATAGCGAATGTAATCCTATTTTTAAAGCAGGGGACAAGTCGTTACCGTCAAATTACCACCCAATTAGCCAAATTTCAATAGTAGACAAATTACTAGAGTCAGTTATAGCTGATAATATAAGAAGTCATCTTGATAAGCATAATTTGTTTAATGATACTTAACATGGATTCATGCCTATTATTTATTTTGATTTTAGTAAGGCTTTTGATAGAGTACCACACCAGAGACTATTAAAGAAAGAGGCAGCTCATGACATGGGAAATGTGCTGTCATGGATCGAGTCATGGCTCACCAATATTAAGAAGAGGGTGTGCTTAAATGGGGTTAAATCTGAGTGGGGATTTGTAACAGGTGGCATTCCACAGAGACCATTAGGCCCATTGTTATTTATAACATACATAAATGACCTTGACGAGGGAATTACTAGTGATATGAGCAAATTCCCCGATGACACAAAGATAGGTAGCATAACACTGGTCTGCATGATTTTTTATTGACTCTATGGTATCTTTTTCTGTATATATATGGAAAATAGTGATTAATTATGTTTTTTATTCATCTCTATCACATCAGGTTGTCAATTTATACGGAAACGTTACTTTTCTCTTATCGTATAACATAAGTAATTAAGAAAGTGGTATATTACATTATAGGTAGTAGGTTGGTAGACAATAATCACCCAGGGAGGTACTACCGTCCTGCCAGGTGACTGTGAAACAGAAACCTGAAACTGTTTTACATGATGGTAGGATTGCTGGTGTCTTTTTTTCTGTCTCACAAACACGCTGAATAACAGGTATATCTTGCTACTTCTACTTACACTTTAGGTCACACTACACTGCATACACATGCATATATACACATACACATATCTAGGTTTTTCTTCTTTTTCTTGATAGCTCTTGTTCTTTTTATTTTCTCTATTGTCCATGGGGAAGTGGAAAGAATCTTTCCTCCGTAAGCCATGCGTCGTATGAGGCGACTAAAATGCCGGGAGCAATAGGCTAGTAACCCTTCTCCTGTACACATTTACTAAAAAAAGAAGAATAAAAACTTTATAAAACTGGGTTGTTTGAATGTGCGTGGATGTTGTGCGGATGATAAGAAAGAGATAATTGCTGATGTTATGAATGAAAAGAAGTTGGATGTCCTGGCCCTAAGCAAAACAAAGCTGAACGGGGTAGCGAGTTTCAGTGGGGAGAAATAAATGGGATTAAGTCAGGAGTATCTGAGAGAGTTAGAGCTAAGGAAGGGGTTGCAATAATGTTGAAGGATCAGTTATGGAAGGAGAAGAGGGAATATAAATGTGTAAATTCAAGGATTATGTGGATTAAAATAAGGGTCGGATGCGAAAAGTGGGTCATAATAAGCGTGTATGCACCTGGAGAAGAGAAGTGTAGAGGAGAGAGAGAGATTTTGGGAGATGTTAAGCGAATGTATAGGAACTTTTGAACCAAGTGAGAGTAATTGTGGTAGGGGACCTAAATACTAAAGTAGGAGAAACATGTAGAGAGGGTGTGGTAGGTAAGTTTGGGGTGCCAGGTAATGATAATGGAGCCTTTGATTGAACTTTGTATATAAAGGGGTTTAGTTATAGGTAATACATATTTTAAGAAAAAAGAGGATAAATAAGTATACAAGATATGATGTAGTGCGAAAATGACAGTAGTTTGTTGGACTACGTATTGAGATAAAAGACTGTTGATAGACTTCCAACATGTACATGTTAATAGAGGGGCCACAGATATATCAGATCACTTTTTAAGTTATAGCTACAGTGGGAGTAAAAGGTAGATGGGATACAAGGAAAATAGAATCAGTAAGTAAGAGAGAAGTGAAGGTTTATAAACTAAAAGAGGAGGTAGTTAGGGTAAGATATAAACAACTATTGGAGGATAGATGGGTTAGTGAGAGTGTAGGCAATGGGGTCGAAGATGTATGCGGTAGATTTAAATATGTAATGTTAGAGTGTTCAGCAAAAGTTTGTGGTTACAGGCGAGTGGGTGGGGGGAAGAAGAGCGATTGGTGGAATGATGATGAAAGAGGTAGTAAGGAGAAAAAGTTAGCATATGAGAGGTTTTTACAAAGTAGAAGTGATGCAAGGAGGGAAAAGGAGAGAAAAAGAGGGTTAAGAGAGGTGAAGCAATGTAAAAGAGAGCAAATGAGAGAGTGGGGGATTTATCAACAAATTTTGTTGTAAATAAGAAAAAGTTTTGGAGGAGATTAATGTTGAGGAAGCCTAGGAACAAATGGATTTGACAGTTAAAAATAGGAGAGGAGAGTTATTAAATGGAGAGTTAGAGGTATCGGGAAGATGAATGGATATTTTGAGGAGTTGTTAAATGTTGATGAAGAAAGGGAATCTGTGATTTATGTATAGGGCAAGGAGGAATAACATCTTGTAGGAGTGAGGAAGAGCCAGTTGTGAGTGTGGGGAGAAGTTCGTGAGGCAGTGGGTAGAAAGAAAGGGGGGGAAGGCGCTGGGATTGATGGGATAAGATAGAAATGTTAAAAGCAGGTGTGGATATAGTTTTGGAGTGTTTGGTGCTATTTTTAATAAATGTATGGAAGAGGGTAAGGTACCTAGGGGTTCAGAGAGCATGTATTTTTCCTTTGTTAAATAAAGGGGACAAAAGAGAGTGCAAAAATTATGGGAATAAGTCTGTTGAGGTACCTGGTAAAGTGTATGGTAGGTTATTGAAAGAATTAAAGTAAGACAGAGAACAGGATAGCAGATGAACAAGGGGGCTTTAGGAAAGGTAGGGGTGTAGACCAAGTGTTTACAGTGAAACATATAGGTGAACAGTATTTGGATAAGGGAAAGAGGTTTTTGTGGCTTTTATGGTTTAGAAAAGGCGTATGATAGGGTGGGTAGGGGGCAATGGGGATGTTGCAGGTGTATGGAATAGAAGGTAGGTTACTGAAAGCAGTGAAGAGTTTTATGAGGATAGGACGCTCAGGTTAGAGGTGTAGGAGGGAGGGGGACTATTTCCCAGTAAAAGTGGGCCTTAGACAAGGATGTGTGATGTCCCGTGATTGTTCAATATATTTATAGATGGGGTTGTAAGAAAGTGAATGCGAGGGTTTTGGCAAGAGGTGTGGGGTTAAAAGATAAAGAATCAAATACAAGTGGAGTTGTCACAGTTGCTTTTTGGTTTATGACACTGTGTTTTTTTTTTTGGGGGATTCTGAAGAGAAGGCAGAGGTTGGTGGATGAATTTGGTAGGGTGTGTAAAAGAAGAAAATTGAAAGTGAATATGGAAAATAAGGTGATGAGGATAACAAAAAGATTAAGTGACGAAAGATTGGAATAGATTGGAGGGAGAGAGTATGGAGGAGATGAATGATTAGATATTTGGGAGTGAACATGTAGCAGATGGGTCTATGAAGGATGGGTGAATCATAGAATTGATGAGGGGAAAAGGGTGAGTGGAGCACTTCGAGTCTGTGGAGACAAGAACCTTGTCCATGGAAGTAAAGAAGGGAATGTATGAGAGTATAGTTATACCAACACTCTTATATGGGTGTGAAGCATGGGTGATGAATGTTGCAATGAGGAGAAGGCTGGAGGCAGTGGAGATGTCATGTCTGAGGTCAATGTGTGGTGTGAATATAATGCAGAGAATTCGGAGTTTGGAAATTAGGAGGAGGTAGGGATTACCAAAACTGTTGGAGTGTGAGCAAAGTAACATTTTATGATGGGATTCAGGAAACCGGCAGGCCGGACTTGGTCCTGGAGATGGAAGTACAGTGTCTGCACTCTGAAGGAGGGGTGTTAATGTTGTAGTCTTATAACTGTAGTGTAAAGCACCCCTCTGGCAAGACAGTGATGGAGTGAATGATGATGAAAGTTTTTCTTTTTCAGGCCACCCTGCCTTGGTGGGAATCGGCCGATGTGTTAATAAAAAAAATGCTTACTTTATATTGAATTAAATGTTAAATATAATATATTTTTCTTTATTATCAGATTATTAATATGTATAGAGGCTGCATAAATTCACCAGACATATTTTGCTATGTCTGCGGGCAATTCATCCCTTCAGATTCCCGGAGCGACATTACTCCTTTATTGAAGCGCTGCTACTTTGCTTATTTTGGCTACAAACTTGAAGACCAAGACAAACCATTTGCACCATACAAAGCTTGCAAGAGTTGCATCAGTAAGCTCCAAATGTGGTCAGTTAGTAAACTTAAATGTATGCCCTTTGAGTACGAATGGTATGGCGGGAGCAGATGAACCACCATGATGACTGCTACTTTTGTATGACTAAAGTAGCTGGATTCAACAAGAAGACTAAATATTGCATAATATCCAAATATTCCTTCAGCAATAAGGCTGTTCCACACTCTGAAGATATTCCTGTACCTGTGCCACCCGAGACATGTCAATTTTTGTCTGATACCAGTGATTCTAAGGAGATGGAAGTAGACTATGAACCACCAACAAATAACGATCCCACACCCTTCAACCAAGTTGAGCTCAATGACTTGGTGAGAGACCTTAACCTTCCAAAAGAAAGTGCACAGTTACTTGGCTCTAGACTGAAGGAACACAAACTTCTAGCTCCTGGAACAACATTCCTTGGTACCGTCATCGTGAAGTGGAATTCACTCAGTTCTTGACAAAGAGGAATCTTTAATTTTCTGTTCAAATATTTCTGGCCTTATTGAACACATGGGGATGTCATACAAAGCAGATGAATGGAAACTCTTCATTGATTCTTCTAAAAAAGTTTAAAGGCTGTACTTTCTACAATGACAACACAGCTGCATCTGTGCCAGTTGGCCATAGTGTCCAATGTCAGAAACTTACGCAAATATGAAGACACTAATATCTTCAAACAAGTACCAGAATCAATTTTCTCATTTGTGGTGATTTAAAAGTTATTGCTCTCCTACTAGGTCTTCAAGGCGGATACACCAAGTATTCCTGTTTTCTGTGTCTTTGGGATAGTAGGGCACAGCCAGCACTATGAACAAAAAGACTGACCACCAAGAACCAGCTTCATACCCGGAAATCACAACGTGAAAACTGTGCCACTAGTTGACCCCAAGTAAATTCTGCTGCTACCACTCCACTTCAAAATATGGCTTATGAAATTTTGGGAAGGCCTTGAACAAGAATGGAACTGCTTTAAGTACCTGAGTCAAAGTTTCCTGTATAAGTGAAGGCAAGCTAAAGGCAGGAATCTTTGTTGGCCCTCAAATTCGGGAATTGATGAAGGAGAAGAATTTTGATGAAGCATTAGCAGTGTCGAAGTGAATGCCTGGTTTTCATTCAAGCAGATTGTCCACAACTTCCTGGGAAACAGGCGCTCCTCGAATATGAAAAAATGATCCAAGACCTGATTTCAAGTTTCCAACAACTTGGGTCTAGAATGAGTGTGAAGAAACACTTTTTGCACTCACATCTTGACTATTTTCCCAACAATTGTGGGGACTACAGTGAGGAACAAGGAGAGGGTTCCACCGGAAACTCGATTCCAGGGCAAATGGAATGTCAGCATTATGGCGGATTACTGCTGGTCATTGAAACGTAATGGTCTCGATGCACAGCACAAGCGAAAATCAAAGCGGTCTTCCTTCCTTTGATTCAATATTTATGTTAACAATTAGACACTTTTTTTTAATAAAATCATTTGATTTGATTCATGTTGATTTCTAATTCATATGTTGTTAAAACTAACAGAAAGTGCTTTCCATGATTACTTGCCTAATTTTAACAAAGTAACAATTTATTAAAAATTCACATTTTTTTATTATCATTAATTTGTGTTTTATTAAAAATTCTTACGTGATACTTCAAAATGGTTTAGATATTTACAATCAACAGCCCAAGAATATGTAAGATCGCAACATAATAAAAATAAAATTAAAAACATTTCACATGCAGACCAGTGTAATCGATTCAAACATAGTTGTCACGGAACTTCAGGAGGATTTAAACAAACTCAATTCGTGGTCAGAAAAGAGGCAGATGCAGTTAAATGTTGATAAATGAAGTTCTAAAGCTCGGAAATGTTCATTTACCAGCTTAATACTAATGTATTCAAGGATTTGGACAAATTAATGTCTTGGTCTGAAAAGTGGCAGATGAGGTTCAATGTGGATAAGGGGTTCTAGTCTTTGGAATGGAAATAACCCTCGAAGTTATAAACTAGGTGAAGTAGAACTTGGGTCATAAAAATGTGAAAAGACTTGGGAGTCATTGTAAGCAAAAATCTAAAGCCAAGACAACATGCCTAAGTGTGCGCAATAAGGCTAACAGATTATAGGTTTATTTCAAGAATATAAGCAACAGAAGTCCAAAATTTAACAGCTCTATACATCACTAGTGAGACCTCATTTGGATTATGCCGCTCAGTTTTGGTCTCCTTACTACAGGATGGATAGATTCATTGTTGAACATACAGAAAGAATGACTATGAAGATAGACTTAGAGCCTTGACCATGAAGATAGACTTAGAGCCTTAACTTACCTGGAGAACGTAAAGAGAGGAGATATCATGAAGGAATACGTGGATGATGGGCAAAGAAATGTGATATTAATAAAGTACTGGGGTGTCGAACCAGGAAAAAACCCAAAAAATAATGGATTTGGGGGATAAATTTAGATTTAGAAAGGAAAATAAGTACTGGTTTTCGAACAGAGTTGTGGATGGGGGGAAGGGGTCTTCAGAATCTGCCCTTTCCCAACTGGAAGATCGTCACATGCAGCTTTCCCCCCCCTGACCCAGATTCCCCACCTGACTCTATCCTATATATACTCTTGCCTTTCACCCTGATAGATCTGTTTTAGATAAAGCCCACTGTGTGGGAAAATCAAAATCCATTATACTGCTTATGTTTTATATTTTCATTATCAGCTAAATTGTTTTTTAATAATTTGCCTACTATAGATGGGGGGCTTATTGGACGGTAATTTGATAAAAGGGGACTTATCCTGATTTGAATAGGGGAACTACTTGTATCTTCCACATCTCTGGCAAACACCAGTTAGGATGGACAAGCACTTTTAAAGGGGTAAGTTACATCTTGCATTGTTTAAGCCGGAAAAAGCTCGGGGGTCCCGGGACTTTTTTGTTTCAGTTTATCTATCTGTTTAAACCCTGTCCTCGGACATTATTCGTTAATTTGAATTTTCAGGAACTAAAATTGTTAGTTTTAAAACCAAAGCTAGAAAAGACTGAAAAAAATAACATTAAATAGAGAACACATTTCCAGTTCACCGTCAGCGTCCGTACCAACAGAGGTCCTATTTTTCCCTCACCTTCGTCCTGTACACTTGAAAAAACCCCTTTTTGGATTAGTTTTTGATTCATTAGCAACTCTTTAAACTGAACATATTGGCAAAAAAGGTTAACTCTCCTTTTTTTTATGCGCCTATAAATTTTTTTTCCCCTAGTAAATGCTTTCCCTCCGTTAACCCATTTGGGGTCTTATTATTTGACCTAATATCTCACTGGGGAAAAATAGGCTCTGAGCACGTTTTAAAATTATTAAGAAAAAAATTGTAAACACATATCCTTGTAATCGTAAGTATGATCATCATCAATAAAATTATTAGCTAGTTACCCCAAATGAGATTAGACAGGTGTTCCCTAAGCCGTTTAATCGGAAAACGAAAATCAGGACTTTACGGTATTTCATTATTCTCGTACCCAGTTTATGCTAAAAGTTGGATTTGGTACTTTTGCCGCTCTTCAGCAATCTCCGAATTTCGAGTGTTTCCTTATTTGAAAAATAGGTCGAGCAAATTATTACCCTGGTAGGCCTGTTACAACTGCTTGAAAACAGTTCTGAACATTCCCAAAAAACACTGGACTCCAGATTATTAGTTAAAAGCCAAGTCAATTTATAAAATTTAAAACCCCACTATCAATTGTTATTGTGTCTAAACCCCAATTTTTTCCCAAAGAAGCCCCCACCTGATTAAGCCTGGGGTTTATTTACACCAAATTAGTTTTTTTTACCTTCAAAAATCACCCAAACAGATTCTGTTACTAATCCATCTATTTTTGTACCTGTTTTTATGCAGCAATTTATATTTTCTCGTACATATAATGCAACTCCTTCCCCCCTTTCCCTTTTTATCTATCCAAAGGAACAACTTAAACCCTTGAATATGACACTCAGCAATCATATCGCGACCCTTTTAAAACATGCCATGTTTCAGTTATTGCAATGACATCAAAACTCCCGCACCGCTACCAAACGTAATTCATTAATCTTATTTCCACTTAGACTGGCATAAAATACAGTTATATGTTTTTCTTTTGCACCTTTTTCCTATTCATTGCTTTACACAATTTCTTTAATTTTTATTTTCCCGTGTTACTCCCTGACTGCTATTTTTAGATTCAAAATATCAATATCCATACCCTTTTTTTACATTTCAAAACCCATACCTCTAAAATAATCCCAGTTTAAAGTCCCAACATAAAAAATTAGAAAACCCCTAGTATGGGCCTGTTGGCCCAAAGGACCTTAAAACCCTTCCCCAATAACAAATATTTGCTCAACCAATTTTCAAGACCCAAAAAAATAAGCTTTTTAAACTATTTACCATGTGCAAGTCTCACTCAAACCAACCCCCCCCATTCATGTATTTATCCCCAACCTAAATTTGAAACTAACCCCAAAGGGCCCAAAATTCCCAAACCCTTTTCAGGGAGACTGTTCCACTCATCAACTATCCTTTTTAAAAATTTTCCCAAATCCTTTTTAAATCTAAACTTATCTAATTTGAATCCATTATTGCGGGTTGTATCTTGAGAAATTCAAGACTTATTTATATCCCTTTGTTAATACCCATCTTTGTTTATACCGTCTACTTGGAAAAGTTTAAACCGTAAAATTAACGAATTACGTTTGATAATTTAAAGAATTACGTTTATAAAATTAAGAATTACGTTTGGTAGCATGTTTGGGGAAATTTGATGTCATTGCAATAACTGAAACATGGTATAATACCAAAAGTCGGGATATGATTGCTGAGGTCATATTCAGGGGTTTAATTGTTCCATGTAGAAAAATAATGGGAAAGGGGTATTGCATTGTATGTAGAGAAAATATGAATTGCTGCATAAAAACAGGCATAAAAATAGATGGATCATTAACAGAATCTGTTTGGGTGAGTTTCTAGAAGGTCAAGAAAAGTTCTAGGTGTAATATACCGACCTCCCGGCTTGGATCACGATAGAGGGGGGCCCTTTTGGGGCGAAATTGTTAGGGGTTTAGGGACAATAACGTAGTGTAGGGGGATTTTAACTTTAGTCAAATTGACTGGACTTTGACC
>WNWK01007362.1:60000-94940 GCA_009830355.1 Cherax destructor | reverse complement strand
AATAGACTTAGACGTATTCCTGGTTGGGGACGATATGAAGTTAATGAGGAGAACCCCCGGAGGAGGATAAGGCAGGACTACAGGGGAAACGACAGGCTGCAGACCTGGTCCAGCAACTGGCTCCTGGGTTAACCCCACCAAGTGAAAAGTCATGAAGATCAGGGAAGGGCAAAGAAGACCACAGAAAGAGTACAGTCGAGGGGCCAAAGACTAAAAACCTCACTCAAAAAAAGGATTTGGGGAGTGTGTATAATACCAAGCATATCTACCGAGGCTCACATCAACCAAATAACTGCTGTAGCATGGGATTCCGACATCTCAGTAAGGAGTCGTTCAGGACCCTGCACACCGTGTATATCAAGCCCATTTTGGGAGTATGCAGCACCATTTTGGGAAACCCCACCTGACCAAGGGGTCAGGAAACTAGAGAAAGTAAAAAGGTTTGCAACGAGACTGTCCCGGAGCAAAGGGGGTATGTCCTATGAGGATAGGTTAAGGGAACCGACCTGACGACACAGGAGGGCAGGAGGAATTGGGAAGACATGATAAAAACATATAAAATACTGAGAGGAATCAACAAGGTGGACAGAGACAGGATGTTTCAGAGATAGGACACAACAAGAGGTCACAATCAGACGTTGAAGATTCAGAAGAGTCACAGGGATGTCAGGAAGTATTTCCTCAGTTTTTGAGCTGTCAGGAAATAGAATAGTCTGGAAAGTGAGGTAGTGGAGGCAGATTCCAAAATAGCTTTAAGAAGAGGTATAATAAAGCTCATGGAGCAGGGGGTGAACCTAGTGGCGACCAGTGAAGGGGGGGCCAGGAGCTATGAATCGACCCTGCAGTCCTTGGTGAGTACACACACACACACACTCACACACATTTTTCCCCAAAAAAAAACGAAAATTTTAAAGCCACTTGTTCTTCAGAGCAAAACAATTTAATAAACTTGTCACTATTTTTATTGAGCAATATAACCTGTCCCGTCCGCTATGTAATCTTGCCGCCTCGTTTGTATGTATATGTTTACTTCATGTTCTAAACAAAATCTGAAACTTCAGCTGCCTGAGTGAGGATGAAGTTTGAAAAGGACATTCAGCCAGAAAAAAGATCTTCGATCAGAGAAAACCTCCCTGGTCTGGTTTCGTTTCTCAGGGCAAAAAAACAAGAGAATTACGATGTGGGAAGAAAGTTTCACTTCCAGG
Organism: Cherax destructor; assembly: GCA_009830355.1. Taxonomy (NCBI): domain Eukaryota; kingdom Metazoa; phylum Arthropoda; class Malacostraca; order Decapoda; family Parastacidae; genus Cherax; species Cherax destructor. The sequence continues at coordinate 93,735 of WNWK01007362.1, read as the reverse complement.
AAAGACCAGCAAGACGCACGCAGGGGAAAACTGATGCAGAAAAAAAAAAAAAGGGAAAGTTTTATCTCTTAAGACAATGGCGCAAGCGACACTCATCCGTCTTCCATTGTGGGGGCCCCACTAACAGTGTTGGGCGGAGAGCACAGCGCAAGCGTGTCCGTGGGCGTCCTTTTAATTGTAACGGAAAAAGGGGAAAAAGGGGTACTAAAGAGGACAAGAGACCAGGAGTGTAAAAGTTTCCAAAACGAGAAAAGAATTTTCCCGGAAGGAAAAAAGGGCTTCCAGGTGAGTACAAAGTTTCCAGGTGAGTACAAGATTTCCCCGGTGAGTACAAGAGTTTCCATGTGAGTACAAGAGTTTCCATGTGAGTACAAAGTTTCCCGGTGAGCATGAGTTCCCAGGTGAGTAGAAGAATTTCCAGGTGAAAACAAGGTTTCCAAAAAAGGGCAAGGGTTTCCCCGGAAAAAAAAAAGGTTTCTAGGGAAAAGGAAAAAGGTTTCAGGGGGAAAGGGCAAAGGTTTCTAGAAAGACAAAAGTTTCAAAGGGAAGGACAAAGGTTTTCAGGAGAAAGGACAAAAGACACACAACCCGCACATATAAAAGAGGAGCTTACGACGACGTTTCGGGCCGACTTGGGCCATTTACAAAGTCACACTAACAAAAGGACAGGTGGAAGGGGTTATATATAGGCAGGCAAAAGGGAAGGGCAAAGAAATTTGGGGGAGGGGAATATAATATATAACCCCTTCCACCTGTCCTTTTGTTAGTGTGACTTTGTAAAAGGTCCAAGTCGGGCCAAAAAATCGTCGTAAATCCTCTTTTATGTGCGGGTTTGTGTGTATTTTCCAGTCACGGTATTGTGCCTTTTTTGTTATTTATGAAAAGACAAAGGTTTCCACTGGAAGAACAAAGGTTCCAGGGAAGGAAAAACTTCCCAAAAGGGACAAGAGTTTCCAGGGAAGGACAAGGGGGTCTATGGACTGGATAAAGAGATAGGCAAATAATCAAATAGTTTTTTTTTCCTTTAGCATCTGCCTGATCCCGTGGGGTGAAAAGGTCAGCTGCTTTTGCCTTGCCTCTTGCCCCATGGGACGACCTTGGTCTTCCCCAGGTGCACTCAACTTCTGGTGATAATATCTGACCCCCAGCCAGCCCTGTTTGGGAAATTTTAAATATGGTGTATAAGCGAAAAAATATTAGCCGTTTAAGATCAGGTGAATGAAAACCAAGAGATGAAGAATCTGTTGTGGTGGGGGGTTGAGCATTACCCACAAGAGGTTCGTACATTGGACCGCGTTCAGGCACCAGTAACAGCCAGAGAACTGGTCTGGAACCGGGAAGACTACGGGATTTCTTCAGATATCTTTCTTTAGCCTTCACACCCCAGTTACGGCAAATGGTAGTCCATGCTAACCCAGGTTCGAATCCCGTCCCTTCTTTGGAAAGTACGGGAATTACCAAAATTTCGAAGTACTGACAAGACTAAGGGGGAAAAGAACTAACTCTGATCACACACTGTTGTTATTGGGGGAGATTCTCTGTAGAGTTAATAAATTTTGCAGCGCCTACAAATATTACCTAAGATAACGACTTGAAACATAGTCAGTCTACACACCTTACCTTGTCCCTTTTGATATACCTTTGAAGAGTTTCCGGGGTTAACTCCCCGGAGCCCGGCCAGGGCCCCTGTCTGGTGATTGCCGGGGCAACCAGGCTGTTGCTTTGTTACTTGTAAAAGTGTAGTCTACACACACACTACTGCTTGTACATAGTGTAATTTGCACACTCTACTGTTATATACAGTGTAGTCTACACTACTACTAGTCACTGTGTAGTCCACCCCTACTACTAGTACACTGTGAGTCTACACACTACTACTAGTACACGGTAGTCTACACACTACTAAGACACTGTGTAGTCTACACCAGTACTAGTACACTGTGTAGTCTACACACTTACTAGTACACTGTGTTAGCACACTAGTACTAGTACACTGTGTAGTCTACACACTACTACTAGTACACTGTGTAGTCTAACACTACTACTAGTACACTGTGTAGTCTACACACTACTACTAGTACACTGTGAGTCTACACACTACTACTAGTACACTGTGTAGTCAAACCACTAGTACTAGTACACTGTGTAGTCTACACACTACTACTAGTACACTGTGTAGTTCCACTACTACTAGTACACTGTGTAGTCTACACACTAGTACTAGTACACTGTGTAGTCTACACATTGTACAAGAAAAACAAAGCTGAAGGGGGTAGGAGAGTTTCATGTGGAGAAATAAATGGGATTAAGTTTATCTAAGAGAGTTAGAGTTTAAAGAAGGGGTGCAATAATGTTGAGGATCAGTTATTGCTGGAAAGGACGGAGTATAAATTAATAAATTTAAGGTTTATGCACCTGGATAAGAGAGGAGTGAAGAAGAGAGAGATTTTGGGAGATTTTAAATGAATGTTTAGGGGCTTTGAACGAAGTGGAGTAATTGTGTTTGGAGACCTGAATGTTTGGTTGAAGTAATGGTTGTGGGAAGCGTGGTAGGTAAGTTTGGGGCCTTCGATTGAACTTTGTATAGCAAGGGTTTGGTAATAGGTAATAAATATTTTAAGAAAAAGAGGATAAGAACGATATATGATATAGTTTTTTGGGACTATGTATTGGTGGATAGAAGATTGATGGGTAGACTTCTGGATGTGCAAAAGACAGGTACAGTTTAGAAGTTTTATTATAGAAAACGTATCACCACGAGTGGCTTGTTTACCCAGGAAACTAAGAAACGAGTTTTATAGTGACAGGAGTCAGGTGAAAAGCCGTGAGGGTAGTAGTAGTGGCGGTGGTAGTAGTAGTAGGGGTAGTCGTAGTGGTAGTAGTTGTGACGCTGGGGGCGGTGGTTTGGGAGTAGTGTTAGTAACATTGGGGGTAGTAGTAGTGGCGGTGGTGGTATTAGTAGTGGTAGTAGTATTGGTGGTGGTATTAGTAGCGGTAGTAGTATTGGTGGTGGTATTAGTAGCGGTAGTAGTATTGGTGGTTGTGGTAGTAGTAGTAGTAGTACAACTGTGTGAGATAGGCTGGGTTGGGTCCTGAACTGTATACGTCTTTCTCCACATGTTGTCGGTATCACCACACCATTTCTCACTTCAGGATAGACATGTCCACAAAGGGAGCACCAGATATATCAGTCTGTTATTTAGTTGAGCTACAGTGAAAGTAAGAGGTACATGGGGTTCAATTGAATGACGTCTGAGAGTAGGAAAGACGTGAAAGTTTATAAACTAAAAGAGGAGGAAGTTAGCGTAAGATATAAGTGTCTTTGCGAAAAAGGTGGGCCAGTGAGCGTACAGATAATGAGGTTCAGGAGGTAAGGGGTAGATTTAGTAGTTTTAGATTTAGGAGTTCAGCGTTAGAGTGTGCAGCAGAAGTTTGAGGGAAAAGGGATGTGGGTCAGGAAGAGAAGAACAGTTAGCAAACGAGACTGTTTTTTTTTTACAAAGCAGAAGTGATATAAGAAGGGTGGAATATCTGTAGAGTAAAGAGATTAAGAGAGTGGCGAGGGAATATAAAAGGAGAGCAAATGATAGAGTGGGTGAAGTTCTGTCAACATATTTTTTAGAATAAAAACTTTTGGAGTGAGATTAACAGTTTGAGAAACCCAAAGATACGAATGAATTTGACAATTACAAACAGAAGAGGAAAGTTATTAGACGGGGAGTTGGAGGCATTGGGAAGATGGAAGAAATATTCTGAGGAGTTGTTAAATATGTATGAAGAAAGGGAGGCAGTGATTTCATGCACTGATCAGAGAGGTATAACATCTTTTAGGGGTTAAGAAGAGCCAGGTGTGAGAATGGTGGCAGAGAATGAAGCTGTTGGTAAAATGAAAGGGGATAAAGTAGCTGGGATTCATGGGATCAAGACAGAAAGGTTAAAAGCGGGTGGGGATATAGTCTTGGTGTGGTTGGTACTTTTGTTCAATAAATGCATGGAAGAATGGAAGGGACCTAGGGACTGGCAGAGAGCGTGCATAGTTCCTATGTATGAAGAAAAGGGGACAAGTGTAAAAATTATAGGGACATAAACCTGTTGAGTAATGAGTATCCCTGGTAAGGTGTGGTAGAGTTATTATTGAAAGAATTAAGAGTAAGACAGAAAGCAGGATCGCAGATGAACAAGGAGGCTTTAGGAAGGATAGGGGATGTGTAGACCAGGTGTTTACATAAAGTGTTTAGATAAAGGTAAAGAAGCTTTCATTGCATTTATGAATTTAGAAAAGGCATGTGATAGGGTGGTCAGGGGAGGAGAAATGTGGCAAATGTTGAAAGTTTATGGAATAGGTGTTAAATTACTGAAAGCAGCTAAGAGTTTTTATGGCGATAGTGAGGCTCAGGTTAGGGAATGTTGGAAAGGGAGATTAATTTCCAGTAAATGTAGGCATTAGACAGGGATGTGTCATGTCACAATGGTTGTTTAACACATAGATGGGGCTGTAAAAGAAGTGAATGCTATGTGTTAGGGAGAGGTTTGGGATTAAAATATGCAGAATTTAATACAAAATGGGAGATGTCACAATTGCTTTATGGTGATGACACTGTATTTTGGAAAGATTCTGAAGAGAAGTTTAGAAGGTATATAAAGAATGTAATTAAAAGTGAACATAAGAAAGAGCATCGTGATGAGGGTAACAATCAATATGAAGGATTGGATATTAGATTGTAGGGAGTACGGAGGAAGTGAATGTGTTCAGATGTTTGGGAGTTGGACTTGTCGGCGGACGGGCCTATTATTGACGAGGGATATAAGGTATGTAGAGCATCGAGGCATCTGTAGAGACAAAGAATGATATCCATGGAGGCAAAAAGGGTAATGTACGAGAGTATTGTGGTACCAATAGTTTGATATGGATGAGAAGCATTGGCTGTGAATGTTATATCAGTGAGAAAGTTGGAGGCAGTAGAGATGCCGTGTCTGAGAGCAATATGTGTAAATACTGTGAAGAGAATTCGTAGCTTAGAGATTTGAAAGAGCGGCGGAGTTACTAAAAGTATTATACAGAGGGCCGAGGAAGGGTTGTTGAGGTCGTTTGGGGATTTACAGAGGATGGAGCAAAATAGGATGACTCGAAAGGTTTGTAAATCTGTAGAGGAGGGAAGGCGGGGTAGGGGTCACCCTAGGAAAGGTTGAAGGAAGGAGGAAAAGAAGGTTTCGTGTGCAAGAGGCTTGGACATTCAGCAGGCATGTGTGAGCGTGTTATATAGGAGTTGAAGCAAATGGCTTTTGGGACTTGATGCAATGTTGTAGTGTGAGCAAAGTTACATTTATGAAGGGATTCAGGGAAACTGTTCAGCCGGACTTGAGTCCTGGAGGTGGGAAGTATAATACTTGCACTCTGAAGGAAGGGTGGAAACATTGCAGTTTGGAGGGGCATTGAACTGTAGTATCAGTGTGACTGGCAAAACAGTGATAGAGTAAATATTGATAAGCATTTTTTTTTTTTTTTTTTTTTGGGGGTCACCCTACTTCGATGGGAGTGTGTTGGAATTTCACTATTTTTTCACAGTGGTTGTTCTGTTTTTTATATATATATATATATATATATATATATATATATATATATATATATATATATATATATATATATATATATATATAAATATATATATATATATATATATATCGTACTGAATAATTAAAACTTGCTATTTTGGCTTAAATAGCAACGCACTTCTTGCCTAATAGGGCAAGCGAAAATCTATGTATGCAGTAATTTAGTAAAAATCATTCTGAATCTAACGAAAAAATATACTTCATTGTGTTTGTTTATTATTAAATTATTGTAAACTTATATAAAATATATTTAGTTGGATTAGGCTAAAATAAATTGCGCTTGTTATAATTAGGATAGGTAAGTTTCCTAATGTACCTTTGGTACAAAATCATTTTTTTTTATATTAACATAAATTAAAAAATATATATTTAAATGTATAAGAGAATATTTTTTTAGAAAGGACTTAATTTTAAATGAGTTCTTGCTAATTAACCAGTTTTACCTATTTGGCAGGACACACACACACATTATATATATATATATATATATATATATATATATATATATATATATATATATATATATATATATATATATACAAATAAGGTTACAGTAAACAGGTGATATCACAAAATGCAGAACAACCACTGTGGAAAAATAGTAGAACTCCAAGCGCTTTCGTGATTTCTCACATTATCAAGGAACTGTAAAAATAAAATTAACAGGAAGACATGTAAGGAACGAGACTACAACACCTGACATTTATGATGATGATGTAAGTGAAACAGCTTATATTCTCCCCAAGCATTAAGAATTTAACTTGTCTAATGTACCTTAAATTCTTCCCAAATTTTATTAATTATAAATTAATCAAATTTGCTTAACAAAAGCAATATTCATATTATTTTCAAAAGTATTTTTATGAAACTTGATTCTATTATATTCCTCTCGACCATACCTTTACCTTTGATATACCTTTGAAGAGTTTCGAGAGTATCTATCTCTGAGCCCGGCCATGGGCCAGGCTCTTCTGGTGCTGCCTGGTCAACCAGGCTGTTGCTGCTGGAGGCCCGCTGCCCCCATATCCATCACAGCCTGGTTGATCTGGCACCCGATGAAGATACTTGTCCAGTTTCCTCTTGAAGGCTTCTACACTGGTTCCAGCGATGTTTCGGATATCTTCTGGTAAGATGTTGAATAGTCTGGGACCCCGGATGTTAATACAGTGCTCCCGTATTGTCCCCACCGCACCCCTGCTCCTCACTGGGTTTATTTTACACTTTCTCCCATATCTCTCACTCCAGTATGTTGTTATGGCAGTGTGCAGATTTGGGACCAGGCCCTCAAGTACTTTCAAAGTATATATTATCATGTATCTCTCTCTCCTCCGCTCCAATGAGTACATGTTCAAGACTTGAAGGCGTTCCCAATAATTTAGATGTTTTAATGGCTCAATGTGAGCCGTAAACGATCTCTGAAAATCAATTGGAAGGTTAAAATCTCTCACATGAATAAACAGAGCAATAGAATCTTGTTCACTTTTAATGTTGTATTTATGTTGTTTTAATCTTAGTTCGAGACTTTTACCAGTTTGACCGTAATAAACTTTATCACATATTTTACAAGGAATCTTGTAGACACATCCGTTAGTATATCTGGGGAATTTTTTATCAAACGCTTTTTTAACTATATCAAGATTTTTAAATACAACTTTGATATTAAAATTCTTAAGTAGAGAAGGCATATCAACTAAGTTTTCATGGTAAAGGAGAACCAACATATTTTTAGTTGAATAAGGTTGGTTGTCCCTTTTTGAATTGTAGAAAGTATTTCTAGCAATTTTAAATGATTTATCAATTAAGTTTCTTTGGTATTTTAGATTATTAGCTATTTCATAAATTTTCGAGATTTCTTCATCTATTAACTCTGGGCTGAAAGTACATAAATCTTTCAAAAACACTGAGGGGAAAAAAACAGACAGCTTAACTCTATCTTGATGTGAAGAATAATAGTGTACATAGGAACAGTTATTTGTTGGTTTTCTGTAAATTTAAAATTTAAGATCATGGTTCCCCTTAATAATTAAAACATCTAGAAAAGGCAATGAGTTATTTTGTTCAAATTCAACAGTAAATTCATGGAATGAGCTAGATTATTTAATGTAACAATGGTTCATATTAATATTATTAGGCATAACACATAAAATATCATCACCATGTCTATACCACGTAGCTCTACTGGGAAGAATTTTGTGAAGCAATCTTGTCTCAAAATATTCCATATACAAATTACTAAGGACAGGTGAGAGAGAATTTCCCATTGCCATACCAAACTTCTGAGTGTAAAACTCATCATTAAACACAAACTTTGCATCAGTAATATAACGCTTAATCAATTTAATGATAGTAGGTACTGGCAATAGTAAGTCGTAATCAATAAGTTCTTCAGATACGTAACTTAATAAATCTTCAACTGGAACTTTTGTAAACAATGATGTAACATCAAAAATAGCCTTTTGATGATTTTATGAGAATTATTCTTCAAAAACATATGGAAATTACTAACGGTCACTGATGGTTGTGTCTACAAGATTCCTGATATAATATGTGATAAAAGTTTATTATGGTCAAATTAGTAAAAGTCTTGAACTAAGATTAAAGCAACATAAATATAGCATTAAAAGTGGATAAGATTTTAATGCTTTGTTTATTCTTGTGATATATTTTAACCAAAAGGCAGAGAAGGTTGCATTTAGCAAGTCCATGGTCGAGAGGAATATATATAATAGAATCAAGTTTCATAAAAAATACTTTTGAAAATAATATGAGTATTGTTTTTGGGTTAAACAAATTGGATTCATTCATAATAAATAAAATTTGAGAAGAATTTAAGATACATTAGACAAGATAAATTCTTAATGCTTGGGTAGAATATAAGCTGTTTCACTTACATCATAAAAAGTTAGGTTCCTTATATGTCTTCCTGCTGATTTTTTATATTTTCACAGTACCTTGATAATGTGAGAAATCACATTATGTGTGTGTATACTCACCTATTTGTGGTTGCAGGGGTCGATTTATAGCTCCTGGCCCCGCCTCTTCACTGATCGCTACTAGGTCCTATCTCTCCCTGCTCCATGAGCTTTATCAAACCTCGCCTTAATTAAAACTATGTATGGTTCCTACGTCACTTTCTAGGCTATTCCACTTCCTGACAACTCTATGACTCGAATCGAATCGAATCAGTACTCTCAGGTAAGACCCATACGGGTGAAAATGGAGATTTTTGATAGAGGAAGAATAGTAGGTGAGAGGAGTTGTAATAAGGTGAAGGGAAAGAGCCAGGGCTAAACCCAGCCGCATAGCGTTGGTTGGCGTGATAGATAGAGTGTTTTCTGAGTCGTGGTGATCTACAAGGTTGTCTCTGCTCAATGGAGGTACTGGTCTTGGTTCGGGAGGCACGGACATTTCACATGAAATTATGCTAGGTAAAAAGGACGTCTTTTAAGGTCCACCCCTGCAGAGGGCAGGGTAGAAGTTAGGATTTAGATAAAAGGCTTAGTTTTAGGTGTAAAGAGGAGGAGGAGCAGGATTATTAATAGATTGAAAAAGGTTTAGATTGTTGTCTGGCTGTCTGATGACATCGTCTAGAAAGGTTGTCCAGGTACCTTGGTAGGTTTCAAGTCGGTCTATTTGTCTGTCACTGAGTTCTTTCCAGAACACGTTCAGTGCCGGGGTGCCAGTCCTGTTGTGGAGGGACTCGCTAGTGGCATAGTCATCCCACTTCGTTCCCAGCACCCAGCGCAGTGCACGGTTCCCAGCACCCAGCGCAGTGCACGGTTCCCAGCACCCAGCGCAGTGCACGGTTCCCAGCACCCAGCGCAGTGCACGGTTCCCAGCACCCAGCGCAGTGCACGGTTCCCAGCACCCAGCGCAGTGCACGGTTCCCAGCACCCAGCGCAGTGCACGGTTCCCAGCACCCAGCGCAGTGCACGGTTCCCAGCACCCAGCGCAGTGCACGGTTCCCAGCACCCAGCGCAGTGCACGGTTCCCAGCACCCACCGCAGTGCACGGTTCCCAGCACCCACCGCAGTGCACGGTTCCCAGCACCCACCGCAGTGCACGGTTCCCAGCACCCACCGCAGTGCACGGTTCCCAGCACCCACCGCAGTGCACGGTTCCCAGCACCCACCGCAACGCACGGTTCCCAGCACCCACCGCAGTGAACGGTTCCCAGCACCCAGCGCAGTGCACGGTTCCCAGCACCCAGCGCAGTGCACGGTTCCCAGCACCCAGCGCAGTGCACGGTTCCCAGCACCCAGCGCAGTGCACGGTTCCCAGCACCCAGCGCAGTGCACGGTTCCCAGCACCCAGCGCAGTGCACGGTTCCCAGCACCCACCGCAACGCACGGTTCCCAGCACCCACCGCAGTGCACGGTTCCCAGCACCCACCACAACGCACAGTTCTGGATTCGCTGCAGTTTCAAGATGTTTGTTTTGGCAGCAAGAGAGAGAGCAAGAGGTGTGTATGTGATAAGTGGTCGTTGTTATGTTATTTTCCCTTATTATCATCAAGGTTCTACATGTACTAGCATAGGGTATCTACTCAAAAGGTCTTAGGGTAAAAGGACAACATTATTTGGCTAAAAGATACTTACTCAGGTTTAGCTGCTGCATCTGAAAACTTAATTCCTTCACATTCCTTTTAAAGGTTATTTAAACCAACATTATAAAAATAGAGCTATATTAAGAAGTATATACATATAATATACAGGTCTCCACTCCTAAACATATAATCAGCCTTTCCCAAAGCACATGGCTCAGCTGCCACCTTCAACTCTCTCTTTCTCAACATTTCTTAATCCTCCAGTGTCTTGATACACTGAAGATCACAGAATGTCATGGTAACATCGATCTACAACCCTTCCCATTACCTTTTGGGCACTCATTCAGCCCTGAAGCCAAGATAAGATAAGCACCAACAACAACAGCTCACTCCAGCCGCCATTGTTCTCTCAGGAAGGATTGTGGGAAGCCAGCATCTCTCTAAGCTCCTCCCCCTCAAAACATCCACATCACTTTGCATCCTCTCAACATATCTTAAGTTATTACAATGAGACATGCAACTTAATATATTTACTTAATTAAATGTGTGCATTATTTATATAACCTATTATATTGAGAGATCAGGTAATTCAGCTTTTAAGTTTAAGGATGGCCAAGCCTTTTAACCCAACTAGCAGTACTCCCGATTAATTCAATATAATTAGGCATTCATATGTTAATTAATTACAACAATACATGCTGGGTTCCATAGCCCCCATAACAAGTCCATAATACCCCATAACACCCCCACCTCCAGACGGAGTCTTATAAAGACGGAGTCTTATAAAGACGGAGTCTTATAAGATGGAGTCTCACAAGCTAGCAGTGTCCCGCAGGATACGGCTAGGGAAAATAAGGTCTTAGCCTAAAGGTGGTAGTAACACTACTAGAGGTTTTACATATACCCCAGCACCATAATTACTCTTCACTGTACAGTTATACAACAAGGTGACATACAACATGGCAATCTACAAATCTCATGGCTCCACTGAACCTTCCCAGCATAAACATGCAATTCTGCCCTTACCATACACCATACAAAACCCATGAATGGAACAGTACTAGAACAGAGTGCAGAGGTTACTAGAAAACAGTTTAACCACATCCCCATACTGAAGGGTGTAACCATTAACTACTTTAGTGGTTATCAACATAATACATTTACAATGCAAGGACTACACACAAAGCCCACTGTGAAAGCCAGCACCGACAGGCCTGTGCCTCCGCTGCGGTAAATCCAGCAGGCAACTGGTACTCCAGGATGGCATCTTCCTGATCAGGAGATGAGAGTAGAGCCAAACCCAGAGCAGTCAGGTATACCCCAGGCAGAAACTTCACCAAAAAACATGTCAAGGTGTCTCTTACGTGGTGGCCGAACCAAAAAAGTGAGACTCTCCAGTCAACACCCAAAATCCTTAAATGGTCAGGCACATACCCCCATCTTCCGAGGACCTCACTCCATACAGATCCTCCAACCTTATAAGGAGGAACTGCTATAGTACATGGAGGAGATACACGGGACCACTCAGGCAACCGTTGGACCGTTTCGTACTTAGAGCACACCAAGACACAAACAACATACCTCCCTGGACTTCTCATGTCACCGAAGGTTGTCAACTCTGCCTCAACTCACAATTATGGTAACCTGACTCCCTTCTCTTGCCTGGCTCCAACCATCTCCTTCACAGTTGAATGGCTGGTAGGGAGCACTCAGGCCCGCCAAGAGTTCACCACTGCAAAAACAACAAGGTCAGCACAAGACAAACACTATGTACTAAGCATGCACCATTTATCTACATAAACATCTAGAAGAACCTCAGTAATCACAGACAAAACCCATCTTAAGAGTCTGAGTCGGGTCACCATACATAGGAACAGGGTGAAACGATCCTGGGACATATACAGATGCAGAATAGACAACCAATACTAATTCTGCAACCTCTTGCAATACAAACACAAACCCCAAGACATCTTCCCGTACCCTGGATGCGTACATCAAGTTTACAAAAATACTTTTACATTCAATCTCCCACAATAATTTTGAATACTCAATGAACTCAATTGACATTACACACCTGGAAATTGTATTGGCACCCAGGCCAGGAATATCACATCTTCCTGCCTCATGCTTTACTTTATCTAATACTTTTGCATCTTTTAAAACATCAGCATCAAACTTTCTAAGCCAGTAAACTTTAGTTGTTATATGTACTTTGTGGCAGTCAGTGCATTTGCTCAGGGTGCCATTGAATTTGGGAACCATGAAGCATGGGAATGCCCACTGACTCTCACTAAGCACTACAAACTGGTATTGAAGGAATTTCACTTTTTCCTCCATATCCCAGTTTTCATGCAGATTACTCACACACAAATATTGTCGAATTGGCTCAGCTTCTTTATCACTTTCTTCATGAAGTCTTGACTTTACCCCTTTAGTAACATCCCAAACTTTTACAAGGTTACACGGTGGTTGAGCCAACTCTCCAACACTTTCCTTAGAAAGACCAAACATTATTTCTCCACTCTCTCTCATAAACATGGAATTTCTTACATACTTTTTGGTCATTACATACAGATTATTATTTTGCACCTCTTTACATACTGGATCCACTGAAACATTGGTCACTCTAGGTTTCTGATATAATGCTAAATCCTCTAACCAGTTACTGTATACATTATTCTTACACCTTTTCTGCTCGGGTGTGTGGATTATATATCTTACTCTTGAGAACTTTCCCCACACCATGGTCAGCTCACAGCAACTTTCCATACATTTTCTCACATGAACTGGCTCCAATGCCAGCACCTCATCTCCAGCCTCCAGAGCATTATGGTCCACGTTATGGTCCCACTTCATCATTTGAATCTGGTTGATGGGTACTTTCACTGGTACCATCCATTTCATACAAGCCAAACAGTATCTGAAACTGAGAAAAAGCTCCGAGGGGGAAGCATCACCATTCTCCCTAAGCCAATAGCTCAGAGATTCCAGAGTGCTTCCCCACTCAGCAGTTACTAAGAGAGGGGTCCTCTCATCCCAGATGTTAGTATTGTCTATACTACAGGCTTGCATCATTGTCTTTAGGGTCTGATGGAAGTTCTCTGGTTTCCCTTGAGATGGAGGGTAACAGATAGCTGAAAAGTTAGGCTTTACATGAAAAAGGAACTTCATCAAAGCCCTTAAGACTACATGAGCTGTCATCTTATATAGAGGGACTGCTTTCAGGTACCTGGTAGTAGAGCAATTAATTGTGAGTAAATAATCATTTTCCACTCTGGTCCTTGGGATTGGACCGACTACATCTACTATCAGCTTGCTGAAGGGTCCACCTGGTGCTGAAATAAGCTGAAAGGGAACAGATTTAATACATGGACAAGGTTTCCCTCTACATTGACAGACATGATAGGTCTTACTATATTCTTCCACAGTCTCCCACAGCTGAGTCTTGAAGAAATGCCTGGAAACCTGGGACATCATCATTTGGTGACAAAACACTTGTTCTCCTTCCCTTGGTACTACAAACAGAGGCAACTTCTCTGTAAAAGTTTCCTCTCTGAAATGAAAGCACTTATTAAATTGTGAAACTGCTTCCTCAGCCACAGCTGAGGCTCTGCTCAGTGTGACATCATTCTCCTGTACAGAAATTAAATGCACCTTAGTAGATGCAGCTTCTCTCACACTCCTGAACTGATCTATGCTCCAATCATGCTCAGCTCTGGCTGGAACATCCCTTTCTTCAGTTGACTGCAGTTCAACATCAGAAAACAGTGTTTCCAGACTTAAGCCCTCATCATCCTCATGAGAAATATCATAAAGACTGTTGATAGCATGATCATGAGCCATACTTCTCATGGTGGAACCAGTAGGGAGAAGGTCTGGAAGGGTCTCTCTTGCCTTCTCCTCCCAAACTTTGGGAATTGGTTCCCCCTTACTAGATGTTCCTCACTGTCTAACAGGCCCATTACATTATTTCCTAATAAGAGGTCAACACCCTCAAAGGGGAATCTCATCTGAAATACCTACAGGAGATAGCCAACTTGGTATGCGGATTCTACCCATAACTTGTGTACAGGTGTTCTTATGGTCGAACCCGTAATACCCTTCAATAATATATCTTTCCCAGTATAGGTATCATTAGACACTGGCAGTATTCCCGCACGTAGCAAGGAGTAGGTGCTACATCCATCTCTCAAGGACAACATGTTCTCAACCCTGCCCACATCCTTATGCAAGGCCACAGTGGACTTACTAGCAAAACCCGCATCCTGGGGTCTAATTCTAAGGGTTCCTCTTCACCTTGCCTTGAAGACCTAATGCAAGCCACCGGATGTGTCTCTGCAGTTAGGATTCCCTGGGATTGTTCCTCCTTTCTCTGATCTTGTTGTTTAGCAAAGCAATACTTTTGTATGTGACCAGTCTTGTTACAGTAGTAACAGGTATAATTCCTAAAGGTATGTTTACCGTTTGGAGTAGGACTAGTACTGTGTGCTCGAGGAACTGAAACATTATTTGATGCTCTAGGTAAACTTTGAGCTCCAGCTGACTTACCTTTCCCTTCTGTTTGAGAGGGTCCCTCAGCCTTCATTTGTCCCTGAAAATTCTTGTCCCACCTACCTTTATGACCGTAGGATTTGGAATAAGGTTTAGAAAAGACAGGGAAATTTTTTGAATGAGCATGACTGTTTTTACCTACCAATTCCCTATGAGCTAAGAATCTGTCACCCAAATCCATTGCTGCTGAAAGATTATCTGGGTTCCTGTCCTCCAAATATTCTCTAAGGTCAACAGGGATTGCATTGTACAATTCCTCATGAACAATTAGGTCTACTAACTTCTCATAGTCCTTGTTCACTCCTTTTGAACAAGCCCACTTCTTAAACAGGAACAGTTTCTCATTCCCTAACTCAGTTAAGGTCTGCCCCTCCTGAAATTTTTGCTTCTGAACCTTTGCCTATATTTCTCAGGTATCATTTGGTATGCAAGCAATACTACCTCTTTTACTTTCTCATAATCAGAAAATTCTCCTTCTTCCAGAGTCTCTACTCTCTCAAAACCTTTGCCTACAAGCTGTGTGCGAACTAGGGTAGCCCATTTCTGTTTGGGCCATCTTTGCTCCTTTGCAGTCTTCTCAAAAAAGGAAAAATATCTGTCTGGGTCATTCTCTGTAAACTTAGGGACAAAATTTGCAGCTTTAGTTAGGTTAAGGTACTGCTCAGGCCCTTGGTCTAAACCTCCTAACCCTTTACCTACTCTCTCCTGAGTTTCTAAGAATTTTGTCCTAGCTGCCATCAAAGCTATCTCAAGTTTCATCATCGCTTCCTTATTACCTTCAGGAGGTGATTCCTCCTGTTCACTGTTAACAGACATGTTTACTGATGAATTATTTACCTCCTCACTGAAACTAGAAAATTCTAAAGATTCAGCTTCTGACATATTTATCCTTAAATTCCTGCACAGCATCAATGGACAAGGTCTTTACACAGGTACATAAAAATAATAACACAAGTTCAATGGAAAAATCTTCACATGGCACTCTACCATAACCACAAACAAAATGTGTTACTCAACTTTAATCCCCACTCTGGAGAAAACAACCTGTAAACTAATACATGAACCTTCCACTGACACCACCAAGGTAATTTTTACAAGGTAAATTTCATCCTACCAAAACTCATAACCCTATCTCATACCAGTACATCTCAAAGAATGTTTTGAGTTATTTTAACAGTCAAATAACTCTCCCGGTCAGGCCCCCATGTTATGTTATTTTCCCTTATTATCATCAAGGTTCTACATGTACTAGCATAGGGTATCTACTCAAAAGGTCTTAGGGTAAAAGGACAACATTATTTGGCTAAAAGATACTTACTCAGGTTTAGCTGCTGCATCTGAAAACTTAATTCCTTCACATTCCTTTTAAAGGTTATTTAAACCAACATTATAAAAATAGAGCTATATTAAGAAGTATATACATATAATATACAGGTCTCCACTCCTAAACATATAATCAGCCTTTCCCAAAGCACATGGCTCAGCTGCCACCTTCAACTCTCTCTTTCTCAACATTTCTTAATCCTCCAGTGTCTTGATACACTGAAGATCACAGAATGTCATGGTAACATCGATCTACAACCCTTCCCATTACCTTTTGGGCACTCATTCAGCCCTGAAGCCAAGATAAGATAAGCACCAACAACAACAGCTCACTCCAGCCGCCATTGTTCTCTCAGGAAGGATTGTGGGAAGCCAGCATCTCTCTAAGCTCCTCCCCCTCAAAACATCCACATCACTTTGCATCCTCTCAACATATCTTAAGTTATTACAATGAGACATGCAACTTAATATATTTACTTAATTAAATGTGTGCATTATTTATATAACCTATTATATTGAGAGATCAGGTAATTCAGCTTTTAAGTTTAAGGATGGCCAAGCCTTTTAACCCAACTAGCAGTACTCCCGATTAATTCAATATAATTAGGCATTCATATGTTAATTAATTACAACAATACATGCTGGGTTCCATAGCCCCCATAACAAGTCCATAATACCCCATAACAGTCGTATAAGAGCCTTGTACAGGTGTAGTTTAGTGTTTGGGTGTGAGTCTCTGAGCTTGAACAGTCTACCGAGGGCAGTACTGGCCATAACTCTTTTAGTGTTAATGTGGGTATGAATTCTAAGTCTGGAGTCCAAAGTAACTCCAAGGACTGTAGTGTTGCGTGTACGTGGAATGAGTGTTCGTGTAGTGGTGGTTCTGAGGTAGACAGGAAGTGGTTGGCAACGTCCTCTTTGGAAGAAGTAGGTAATCTTTGATTTGTTGGCATTTGTTTTAATGCGCCAAAGGATCTCCCAGGCACTGATTCTATCTACCTCTCGTTGTGTTCTGAGTGATAGATATCCACATTGTTCGTGAGCTATGAGCTGTGTAATGTCATCTGCATATGCCAGTGTGAGTGTGGTACTTCCTAACATCCCTTTGACTCATCGGAGACTTCAGCTTCCAATTATGACCCCTTGTTTCTGTGTCCCATCTCTGGAACATTCTTTGTCCACCTTATCAATTCCTCGCAGTATTTTATATATTGTTATCATGTCTTCCAACACCCTCTTGTTCTCCAGAGTCGTCAGGCCGATTTCCCTCCCCCTTTCTTCATAGGACAATCCCCTTAGCTCTAATTTCTTGACGTGCTTGACCAGGTGAAGATTCCAAACTGGTGGTGCATACTCCAATTTAGGCCTGAAGTACACGGTGTACAGAGTCTTCAACGATTCCTTACTGAAGTATCGGAACGCTATTCTCAGGTTTGCCAGGCGCCCGTATGCTGCAGCAGTTATCTGGTTGATTTTCAGTCTTTGGCCACCTAGCCTATAGTCTGTCTGCGGTCTATTTTGCCCTTCCCCGATCTTCATGACTTTGCATTTGGTGGGGTTAAATTGACGGAGCCAGTTGCTGGACCAGGCTGTCCAGGTATCTTGGTAGTCTTGCCTGGTCCTCATCTGATTTAATTCTCCTCATTAACTTCACATCATCTGCAAATACGGACACTTCTGAGTCTATCCCTTCCGTCATGTCAGTCACATATACCAAAAACAGTACAGGTCCTAGGACTGACCCTTGTGGAACCCCGGTAGTCACAGGCGCCCACTCTGACACCTCGTCACATACCATGACTCGTTGTTGCCTCCCTGTCAGATATTCTCTGATCCATTGCAGCGCCTTTCCTGTTATGCGTACCTGATCCTCTAGCATTTGCATTAACCTCTTGCGAGGAACTGTGTCGAAGGCCTTCTTGCAGTCCAAAAAAATGTAATCTATCCACCCCTTTCTCTCGTGTCTTACTTCCGTTACCCTGTCATAAAACTCCAGTAGGTTTGTGACACAGGATTTTCCTTCCATGGAACCGTGCTGGTTGTCGTTTATAAGCTTGTTTCTTTCTAGGTGCTCCACCACTCTCCTCTTGATAATCTTCTCCATGACTTTGCATACTATACACGTCAGTGACACAGGTCTGTAGTTTAATGCCTCGTGTCTGTCTCCTTTCTTAAAAATTGGGACTACTTTTGCCATCTTCCATACCTCAGGTAGTTGCCCAGTTTCAATGGCTGTGTTAAAGATTTTTGTTAGTGGCACACACAACATCTCTGCTCCCTCTCTAAGGACCCACGGAGAGATGTTGTCCGGTCCCACCGCCTTTGAGGTATCAAGTTCACATGCAGCTTCTTCACCTCCTCCTCGGTTGTGTGTATGTCATCCAGCACTTGTTGGTGTATCCCTTGTTGGTGTATCCCTTGTTGGTGTACACCCTATTGTGACTTTCTGGAGTCCTTCCTGTCTCCACTGTAAATACTTCTTTAAATCCGATGTTGAGCTCCTCACATACCTCTTGGTCGTTTCTTGTGAACTCCCCACCTTCCTTCCTCAGCCTGATTACCTGGTCCTTGACTGTTGTTTTCCTCTTGACGTGGCTATACAACAGCTTCGGGTCAGACTTGACTTTCGATGCTATGTCACTTTCGTATTGTCGCTGAGCCTCCCCTCTTATCAGTGCATATTCGTTTCAGGCTCTTCGGTTAATCTCTATGTCCTCAGACCAAGGGTAACACACCTAGCTTGGCTGGGTGCTTGTTTCTTGTATAATTGCGTGGTCCTGTGGGTTAGAGCGTCATGGGTTTTCGCTCACCATGAGGCGGGCCAAAGCAACATGGGTTCGAATCCTTGGCTAGTCGCTAATACACCAAACGGGGAGAATGAAATTAGCTCAGAGGCACCCACCACCGTATGTCCTCGGACCAAGGGCAACACACATAGCTTGGCTGGGTGCTTGGTTCTTGTAGCATGGGTTCAAATTCTTGGCTAGTGGCAGTGTTGTTATTGATAATATATATATATATATATATATATATATATATATATATATATATATATATATATATATATATATATATATATATATATATATGTATATATATATATATATATATTCAACAAGTCGGACGTCTCCCACCGAGGCAGGGTGACCCAAAAAGAAAGAAAATCCCAAAAGAAAATACTTTCATCATCATTCAACACTTTCACCACACTCATACATAATCACTGTCTTTGCAGAGGCGCTCAGATACGACAGCTGAGAATAGTCCCTCCCAGCTGTCACTATCCCAGACCCCTCCTTTAAAGTGCAGGCATTGTACTTCCCATTTCCAGGACTCAAGTCAAACTAAATCAATTAACTGGTTTCCCTGAATCCCTTCACAAAATGTTACCCTGCTCACACTCCAACAGATCGTCATGTCCCAAAAACCATTCGTCTCCATTCACTCCTATCTAACACGCTCACACATGCTTGCTGGAAGTCCAAGCCCCTCGCCCACAAAACCTCCTTTACCCCCTTCCTCCAACCTTTTCTAGGACGACCCCTACAGATTTATACGCTCTCCAAGTCATTCTACTTTGATTCATTCTCTCTAAATGACCAAACCACCTCAACAACCCCTCTTCAGCCCTCTGACAAATACTTTTAGTAACTCCACACCTCCTAATTTCCACATTCCGAATTTTCTGCATAATATTTACACTACACATTGCCCTTAGACAGGACATCTCCACTGCCTCCAGCAGCCTCCTCGCTGCAGCATTTGCAACCCATGCTTCACACCCATATAAGAGTGTTGGTACCACTATACTTTCGTACATTCCCTTCTTTGCCTCCATGGATAACGTTTTTTGTCTCCACAGATACCTCAACGCACCACTCACCTTTTTATCTTCATCAATTCTATGGTTAACCTCTTCCTTCATAAACCCATCCGCTGACACGTCAACTCCCAAATATCTGAAAACATTTACTTCTTCCATAATCCCTCTCTCCAATGTGATATCCAATTTTTCTTTATTTAAATCGTTTGATACCCTCATCACCTTACTCTTATCTATGTTCACTTTCAACTTTCTACCTTTACACACCTTCCCAAACTCGTCCACTAACCTTTGCAACTTTTCTTTAGAATCTCCCATAAGCACAGTATCATCAGCAAAAAGTAACTGTGTCAACTCCCATTTTGCATTTAATTCTCCATAATTTAATCCCACCCCTCTCCCCAACACCCTAGCATTTACTTCTTTTACAACCCCATCTATAAATATATTAAACAACCATGGTGACATTACACATCCCTGTCTAAGACCTACTTTTACCGGGAAGTAATCTCCCTCTCTCCTACACACCCTAACCTGAGCCTCACTATCCTCATAAAAACTCTTTACAGCCTTCAGTAACTTACTACATATTCCATACACTTGCAACATTTGCCACATTGCTCCCCTATCCACTCTATCATATGCCTTTTCTAAATCCATAAATGCAATCAAAACTTCTCTACCTTTATCTAAATACTGTTCACATATATGCTTCACTGTAAACACTTGATCTACACATCCCCTACCCACTCTAAAGCCTCCTTGCTCATCTGCAATCCTACTCTCTGTCTTACCTTTAATTCTTTCAATAATAACCCTGCCATACACTTTACCTGGTATACTCAGTAAACTTATTCCCCTATAATTTTTACACTCTCTTTTATCCCCCTTCCCTTTATATAAAGGAACTATACATGCTCTCTGCCAATCCTATGTACCTTCCCTCTTTCATACATTTATTAAACAAAAATACCAACCACTCCAACACTATATCCCCCTGCTTTTAACATTTCTGTCATGATCCCTTCAGTTCCAGCTGCTTTACCCCTTTCATTCTACAATGCCTCACGCACCTCCCCACACTCACATCCTGCTCTTCTTCACTCCTAAACGATGTTGTACCTCCCTGGCCAGTACATGAAATTATTGCCTCCCTTTTTTCATCGACATTTAAAAGTTCCTCAAAATATTCCGCCATGTACCCAATACCTCCAGCTCCCCATCTACTAACTCCCTACTCTGTTTTAACTGACAAATCCATTCGTTCCTAGGCTTTCTTACCTTGTTTATCTCACTCCAAAAAATTTCTTGTTTTCAGCAAAATTTCTTGACAGTCTCTGTATATATATATGTATATATATATATATATATATATATATATATATATATATATATATATATATATATATATATATATATATATATATATATATATATATATTATATTTATTTATTTATTTAAACTGGTTTTTCAAAGGTATTAAGCTCTAGCTTCAACTTATTTATATATAAAGACTCAGCCAATCTAAGATCAAGTGACTCAGAGCATTAATTCAAGATTTTTAAATTCATTAGAATTTAAAGGGTAATTTAAAGCAAATGAATGTTCCAGAATTTCAGAATGAGATTGTGAGTTAAAGGGAGATTAGTTCTGTGAGACACCTTTATGTTCGCGTATTCTGATTTAGAAGGTTCATGAGGAACTACCAATATACTGCAACAAACAGTTGGGACATTTATAGCTATATACAATATTTGATCATAAAGGTGCAGGGAGCCTGTCTGTAAATATATAAAAAAAAGAACCAATAGTTTAATAATTATTAAAAGCAAAACGAAAAGAATTTTAAGGATAAAGTTCAAACAATAATGCTAAATAATAGTGCACATAAGAGAAGTAATTTTCTGTTTTTCTATAGATTTTGAATTTGAGTTCTTGGCAATGGGAAATCCTCTCTAACCAGTCCTTAGCAATATGTACATGGATCCTTTTAAACTAGACTGCTTAACAGAATTCTTCTTCATAAAGCTAAATGGTACAGATACGTGGACGATATTCTGTGTTTAATGTCCAAAAATACAGTTGTAAACCATTACCTATTTGAATTAAATAGATTAGCTCCATCCATTAAGTTTACTGTTGAGTTTAAACGAAATAACTCATTGCGTTTTTTAGATGTCAATAATAGCATCAAGTGCAGGCTCGCCGCCAAAGCCCAGCCAACATCACTAAGGAAGTTCCAACTAGACAGATCCGACGGCAGCCGGAAGCCTAAACACATACTCATCATCTTAGTCTGGACATACAGTAAGCAGATAGTGTGGGACAACACATGTGACTCTTTACAATAACTGACTCTATACAACGAGTGACTATACAATAACTGACACTGGTCTCCTTAGAGTGAAGCTGGAGAGGTGGTGCTGGTGTTAGGAACACCCAGAAGACCCTCATATACATGGGTTTCATGAGGTCTACACCTTCGTCTTGACATGCTCCGAGATCTTTGTATCATGATGAAAATATTCAACGACTTTTCTGACATAGTTACGAGATAAACCCGGCGAATTAACTCTGAAGATCCCAGAGCGACCACTTTTTTCGTTTCGAATACTGTGTGGAATTCTCAAGAGATTATGTTTTTTGCATACTACATCCACAGCCTTGAGAGGTAATGCCTGTTGCATGCTACTTACACAGCCTTGAGAGGTAATGCCTGTTGCATGCTACTTACACAGCCTTGAAAGGTAATGCCTGTTGCATGCTACTTACACAGCCTTGAGAGGTAATGCCTGTTGCATGCTAGTTACACAGCCTTGAGAGGTAATGCCTGTTGCATGCTACTTACACAGCCTTGAGAGGTAATGCCTGTTGCATGCTACTTACACAGCCTTGAGAGGTAATGCCTGTTGCATGCTACTTACACAGCCTTGAGAGGTAATGTCTGTTGTATACTAAGCACACGGCTCGCCTCATAGATGAAGTTTTAGACCTGCAGATGTTGTGAAGATGTCACTAACTTGGAACACAGGTGTAACCACTACAATACCACGAAGAGAATCGAGTGGCATGGGAAGAAAATACTGAAAAATTCCTCAAGGAACTTCCTCCAGATAAGGGAAAAATTGGTGATAAGGAAGGAAAAACTGGTGATAAGGAAGGAAAATATCGGGTGACAGGGAAAGAAAAACGGGTGATTCGGAAGGGAAAAAACGGGTGATAGGGAAGGAAAATATCGGGTGATAGGGAAGAAAATACCTAAAATACTTTTCGCCAGGGTCTCAGACCAGGCTGCAGGATCAAGGCCTTATCATCCAGGCTGTTACTGCTGGCCGCACGCACTTTAACGTACGACCGACAGCTTGGCTGGTCAGGTAATGCGAGGAATGTTTCCAGTTTCCTCTTGAAGACAGCCAGTAATTTCCGTATGCACTTAGGAAAGGCGTTGAAGAGTCGGGGACCTCTGACACTCATCGAGTTCTCTCTGTGTACTCGTCGCGTCCCTTCTCTTAAGTGGAGGTATTTTTCACCGTCTGCCAAGTTTGGGACCAGTTCCTCCATGAACTTCCAGGTGTGTATTACTATGTAATTTTCATGCCTAGGTTCGAAGGAATACAGTTGAAGGTACTTCAAGTGTTCCATGATATTCAGATGCTTGATAGAGTGTATACGAGCAGTGAAAGTTCTCTGTAAGTTTTTCAGCTCATCAATCTCGCCTGCATTGAAGGTGGTCGTCAGTATACAGCAGTATTCCAGTCTGGAGAGAACGAGTGATTTTAAGAGCATCATCACTGGCTCAGCATCTTGAAAGTTCTAGTCATCCAGCCTGTCATTGTCCTTGTGCTAGCAATGACAACATTATTGTAATCTTTGAATGCGAAATTTCTGACATCGTTATTCTAAAGTCTCGCACATGGAACTTCCGCTCTATTGAATGAACTAAGTTCGCCCTGTACTCTGTTAGTCTTTATTTCCTCCTTTCTTCCATGGCATAGCACTTGAAACTTTCTTCCATGGCATAGCACTTGAAACTTGTTTTCGTTAAACATCTTATTCTTCTCTGAGAGCCACTGGAACAGTTAATTTATATCCACATGAATATTCAGGTATTAGCAAAGAATGTTGATAGCTGATGTTATTGTCGGATATAAGAGTGAGAAACAGAAGTGGTCGAGTACATTACCATGAGGAACAAAGCTGTTCACTGTGGCAGCCTCCGACTTAACTCTGTTTACTACTACTTTTGGGTTCTCTTTGTTAAGAAGCTAAATATCTATTTGCCCACTTTTCCAGTTATTTCTATTACATACCTTTTGTGTGCAACCACACCATGGTCGCACTTGTCGAACGCTTTTGCAAAACCAGTGTACATTACATTAACATTTATTTTGTCTTCTAGAGCATCCAGGACCGCATCGTACTGATCTAGTACTTGTGAAAGACAGGAGCGACCTGCTCTAAGCCCATGCTGCCCTGGGTTGTGCAACTATTCTGATTCCATGTGATTAACACTCTTGCTTTTCTAGGATCCATTCAAGAATTTTCATAATGTGTGAAGTTAGGTCTATTTATCTACATAGTTTTTTTTTGCAATTGCTTTATTGCCACCTTCGTGAAGTGTGGCAATATCAGTGGTTTTCACAGACTATGGGATGACATATGTGTCAAGGCTGCTCATCCATGCAATACTGAAGGCCCCAGATAATTGTTGCTTATAATTTATTGATAAGGAATTCCAGGAGTGGTAGGAAAGGAAGAAACTAGAAAGGGGAAAAAAGAAAAAAGATGGAATGGCAAGAAAAAAAAGTAAAGGGGAGAAAAGGGGGAAAAGAAAATAGGTGGTAGGATAAGAAAAAAAGTGGGCAGGAGAGGAAAAATTGGAGGTAGGAGAGGGAAAAAAATGGTGGCAGGAGAGGAAAAAAGTGGTGGGAGGATAGAAAGTGGTGGCAGGAGAGGAAAAAAGTGGTGGCAGGAGAGGAGAAAAATGGTGGAAGGACAGGAAAAAAGAGGTGGAGGGAGAGGGAAACACTGGAAAAACCTGAAGGAGAACACAGGTTTTCCTGCGTGTGGCCAGCAGTAACAGCCCGGCAACACTGATAACTATAACAAACGACGGTCTTGATGCGCATCTTCAATAACGTCATAATGTCAATAATAGCGACGTGAACGCTCCTGGACACGCAAGAGGGAACAAGAATCAAGTACCACAACACCGTGGCTGGAACAGTACACAAACATCCCGCACTTAGGAGACTGACTCTTATGGCGACGCTTCAGTCCAAGTAGGACCGAAACGTATTCATAAATTTCAGTCTCCTGAGCGCGGGTTATCTGTATAAATAATCTAGTGTTTTTCTTAAACTCTTCCGAGAATCAGGCACCTGGTAATTACCAGTAATTGTGAGGGAAGGAAGCTACCTGTCTCTAGCCAAGATAAAGAGGAACTATTAAAGTCGAGGAACAACAAGCCAACGCTCTCTCCACTCACGGTGACGCTTACTATTTATGCTAAGCATATAAGCCAATCACAGGCCATCTTATACACTTCCTCCACAAATTTTGACCAATTATATGCCATCTTTTACTCTTCCACATCAAATGTAGACCAGTCACAGGCCACTTTGTACAATTTTTTAACAAATTTAGACCAGTTACAAGCCATCCTTGAAACTTCCACACATAATTTTGAGCCAATCACAGGTCAATCCAGGTGCAAATTTACACAGTCTTCTCCCTTTCACGAACACTTGGATCGTAATATATAATAATATAATTGAAAGTGACCAGACCTGCACTACTTGGGATGCTTCACTGTGGGATAAGTTTCTTAGATGACACCGTCCCTAAAGTCGAGCGGAGAATTATACACATACAAAAGCTCACAACTGCAATAATATGAACAGTTACGCACATCGTGGACCACGATGGAGCCTCGTACACAGCCAAAGAAAAGGAAGTTAACCTCCCTCTTGGAACCTCTGCAGAGGCTCTCAACGGAAGAGTGACTCTGGCAAAACCTAAATTGCAGCAACTCCATAAGATGGCAAAAACCTAAAACGTGTCCCAACCAGCGCTGAGCAAGTATTACTGATACCACAGTGGCTACGTACTTCTTTAATGATGTGTTACCATGTTTCTGGAGGAGGAGGAGGAGGAGGAGAGAGAGATAGAGAGAGGGAGAGAGAATAAAAGTCATCTTACAAACGTCACACACTTATTTATTTATTAAGGATGTCCACCTTTTGCTCTCCACTAAATCTCAGGTGGAGGAAGTTTTTCTTCTTCTCCGTCACCGTCTAAGTGTTCTTCTCTACCTCCTTCCATCAAGTTGCATTTCAGCAACCCTGGTACTGCCAGTGTTCTCAACACTGTTGTATCATGACGTACACTCCACTACATCACACCTACACCATCTTATTCCTAACAGCCCTTGCTTCATGTTCTCCCTCACTGCCTTCGTTATTAATCTTTCTTCCGTTCCACTTCCCAACATCAACCTAAACTTGTTGTGGTCCTCCCTCTTATGCTACACCCGGTCCTCATCCTGGGAGTGACCTAAACACCTCCTTTCACCACTACCGCCCTTCATTCTCACAGTATCCCTGCTATAGCTATTACTGGTGGTGCTCTCATCTCTGCCCCTGAGGACGTTTTATCGAAGAATTATCACCTTCTTCGTCAATATAACCTACCCTGTCTTCTCCTAAAGTCTTAAACTAACTACTTAAACTTAAAATAACATTAGTTTCGATGATAGTCATATTGGTAGAGTTACCGACAAGGATGCTTGGTAAACAGAGCAACGTGTGCAGAAACAACGACTCAAAGAACGCTTGTTTACAACACCGGAACTCCTCCAACTATCTGAAGCAATTCAGTGACGCTCGCCCAGTGATTAAAGAACCAGACTTCCGCAGACGAAAATGTCTCCACTCATTTTCAATCGCCATTTCAGACACTATTAAAAAAGAGAATAAAAACAGCTTCGTAATTTCTAAAGTATTAGCAAGAGTTCTCTTTAAAACAACTTCGCCATCATACAGCATAAGCTGGAAGATACATAAGGTAGAAGATACATAAGGTGGAATACATAAAGTAGAAGAGGAGAATACATAAGGTGGAAGAGGATACATAAGGTGGAAGAGGATATACAAGGTGGAAGAGGATACATAAGGTGGAAGAGGATACACAAGGTGGAAGAGGATACATATGGTGGAAGAGGATATACAAGGTGAAAGAGGATACATAAGGTGGAAGAGGATACATAAGGTGGAAGAGGATATACAAGGTGAAATAGGATACCTAAGGTGGAAGATACATAAGGTGGAAGAGGATACATAAGGTGGAAGAGGATACATAGGGTGGACGGATGGGATACATAAGGTGGAAGAGGAGGATACATAAGGTAGAAGATACATAAGGTGGAAGAGGATACATAAGGTGGTATGAGAATACATAAGGTGGAAGATAATACATAAGATGGAAGATTCATGAAGTGGAAGAGGATACATAAGATGGAAGAGGATACATAAGGTGGAAGATTAGGATACATTAGGTGAAAGATTAGGATACATAAGGTGGAAGAGGATACATAATGTGGAAGAGGAGGATACATAGGATGGACGAAGAGGATACATAAGGTGGAAGAGGAGGATATATAAGGTGGAAGATTAGGATACATAAGGTGGAAGATTAGGATACATAAGGTGGAAGATTAGGATACATAAGGTGGAAGATTAGGATACATAAGGTGGAAGATTAGGATAAATTAGGTGGAAGATTAGGATACATAAGGTGGAAGATTAGTATACATAAGGTGGAAGATTAGGATACATAAGGTGGAAGAGTAGGATACATAGGGTGGAAGAGAAAGATACATAAAGTGGAAGAGGATACATAAGGTGGAAGAGGATACATAAGGTGGAAGATTAGGATACATAAGGTGGAAGATTAGGATACATAAGGTGGACGATTAGGATACATAAGGTGGAAGATTAGGATACATAAGGTGGAAGAGGGGATACATAAGGTGGAAGAGGATACATAAGGTGGAAGAGGATACATAAGGTGGAAGGAGATACATAAGGTGGAAGATTAGGATACATTAGGTGGAAGATTAGGATACATAAGGTGGAAGAATAGGATACATAAGGTGGAAGATTAGGATACATAAGGTGGAAGATTAGGATACATAAGGTGGAAGAGGATACATAAGGTGGAAGAGTAGGATACATAAGGTGGAAGAGGAGGATACATAAGGTGGAAGAGGTTACATAAGGTGGAAGATTAGGATACATAAGGTGGAAGATTAGGATACATAAGGTGGAAGATTAGGATACATAAGGTGGAAGATTAGGATAAATTAGGTGGAAGATTAGGATACATAAGGTGGAAGAGGATACATAAGGTGGAAGAGTAGGATACATAAGGTGGAAGAGGAGGATACATAAGGTGGAAGAGGAGGATACATAAGGTGGAAGAGGATACATAAGGTGGAAGATTAGGATACATAAGGTGGAAGATTAGGATACATAAGGTGGACGATTAGGATACATAAAGTGGAAGAGGAGGATACATAAGGTGGAAGAGTAGGATACATAAGTTGGAAGAGTAGGATACATAAGGTGGAAGATTAGGATACATAAGGTGGAAGAGGGGGATACATAAGGTGGAAGAGGGGATACATAAGGTGGAAGAGGGGATACATAAGGTGGAAGAGGGGGATACATAAGGTGGAAGAGGATACATAAGGTGGGAGAAGAGGGAGTAAGCAGGTACGAGGTGTGGGAGTTGACATAAGTGATGAGGTGTGGGAGTTGAAATAAGTGATGAAGTGTGGGAGTTGACATGAGTGATGAGGTGTTGGAGTTGACATGAGTGATGAGGTGTGATAGTTGACATAAGTGATGAGGTGTGGGAGTTGAAATAATTGATGAAGTGTGGGAGTTGACATGAGTGATGAGGTGTTGGAGTTGACATGAGTGATGAGGTGTGGGAGTTGACATGAGTGATGATGTGGGAGTTGAAATAAGTGATGAGGTGTGGGAGTTGACATGAGTGATGAGGTGTGGGAGTTGACATGAGGGATGAGGTGTGGGAGTTGACATGAGTGATGAGGTGTGGGAGTTGATATAAGTGACGAGGTGTGGGAGTTGACATGAGTGATGAGGTGTGGGAGTTGACATGAGTGATGAGGTGTGGTAATTGCCATGAGTGACAGGGTGTGGGAGTTGACATGAATGACAGGGTGTGGAAGTTGACATGAGTGACGAGGTGTGGTAACTGACATGAGTGACGAGGTGTGGGACTTAAGGAAGATGTAGACTGAATGGTGAGGGACAGAAACAGAAGAAGCATGGGAGACACAATACAGTCTTAGAGACACAATACAGTCTTAGAGGAGACACAATACAGACTGAGAGGAGACACAATACAGTCTTAGAGGAGACAATACAGACTGAGAGGAGACACAATACAGTCTTAGAGGAGACAATACAGACTGAGAGGAGACACAATACAGTCTTAGAGGAGACAATACAGACTGAGAGGAGACACAATACAGTCTTAGAGGAGACACAATACAGTTCGAGAGGAGACCCAATACAGTTTGAGGAGACAATAAGCTGGAATGAGTTGATGGACACAATAAGTCTAGAGGAGACAATACAGCTGAGAGGAGACAATAATCTAGAGGAGACAACACAGCTGAGAGGGCAAATGAGTCTAAGGAGCACAATACAGTCTTGAGGAGACACAATACAGTCTGAGAGACACAATACAGCTGGAGGAGACACAATAGTCTTAGAGGAGACAATACAGACTGAGAGGAGACAAAATACAGTCTTAGAGGAGACACAATACAGTTCGAGAGGAGACCCAATACAGTTTGATAGGAGACACAATAAAGTCTGGGAAATGCAATACAGTTTGAGGAGACAATAGACTGAGAGGATCACACAGTCTGAGGAGAACATAGACAGATCTGAAGGAGACAATATATTCTGAGAGGAGACACACCACAGTCTGAGAGGCATAATGCAGTCTGAAAGGAGACACAATACATTCTTGGAGGAGACACAATATAATCTGAGAAGACACAATACAGTCTGGGAGGAGACACAATACAGTCTGAGAGGAGACACAACAGTCTGAGAGGAGACACAACACAGTCTGAGAGGAGACACAATACAGTCTGAAAGGAGACACAATACAGTCTGAAAGGAGACACAATACAGTCTAGAAGGAAACACAATACATTCTTGGAGGAGACACAATATAATCTGAGAGGAGACACAATACAGTCTGAGAGGAGACACAATACAGTCTGGGAAGCATAATGCATTCTGGAAGGAGACACAATACATTCTGGGAGGAGACACAATACAGTCTGAGAGGAGGCACAATACAGTCTGAGAGGAGACACAATACAGTCTGAGAGGAGACACAATACAGTCTGAGAGGAGACACAATACAGTCTGAGAGGAGACACAATACAGTCTGAGAGACACAATACAGTCTAGAGGAGACACAATACATCTGGAGGAGACAAATACAGTCTGAGAGGAGACACAATCAGTCTGAGAGGAGACACAAACAGTCTGAGAGGAGACACAATACAGTCTGAGAGGAGACACAATACAGTCTGAAGGAGCACCAGTCTGATAGGAGCACCAATACAGTCTGAGGAGACACAACAGTCTGAGAGGAGACACATAACGATCTGAGAGGAGACACAATACAGTCTGATAGAGAGCATAACAGTCTGAGAGGAGCACAATACAGTCTGAGGAGACACAATACATCTGAGAGGAGACACAATACAGTCGGGAGGAGAACAATAACATCTGAGCACAACAAACAGTCTGGGAGACACATAACGCACAGATATCACAATTCATTAAGAGGTATGTAAGAACACATAACAGCTGACGAAGAACTTCATCTAAGATACATTATACCGTCTATTACAGACACTATGTTCACAACATAACAGTGTATGTAGCACTAGCATAACGCACCTACATGATGTCACAACATAACAGTGTATGTAGCACCAGCATAACGCACCCACTGAAGTTCACAACAGTACAGTGTATCACCAGCATAACGCACCTCATGATGTCACAACATAACAGTGTATGTAGCACCAGCATAACGCACCCACATGATGCTCACAACATAACAGTTATGTAGACCAGCATAACGCACCTACATGATGTTCACAACATAACAGTGTATGTAGCACCAGCATAACGCACCCACATGATGTTCACAACGTAAGTGTATCACCAGCATAACGCACCCTCATGTTCACAACATAACAGTGTATGTAGCACCAGCATAACGCACCCACATGTTCACAACATAACAGTGTATGTAGCACTAGCATAACGCACCTACATGATGTTCACAACATAACAGTGTATGTAGCACCAGCATAACGCACCCACATGATGTTCACAACGTAAGTGTATCACCAGCATAACGCACCCTCATGTTCACAACATAACAGTGTATGTAGCACCAGCATAACGCACCCACATGATGCTCACAACATAACAGTGTATGTAGACCAGCATAACGCACCACATGATGCTCACAACATAACAGTGTATGTAGCACCAGCATAACGCACCCACATGATTTCACAACATAAAGTGTATGACACCAGCATAACGCACCCTCATGTTCACAACATAACAGTGTATGTAGCACCAGCATAACGCACCCACATGATGCTCACAACATAACAGTGTATGTAGCACCAGCATAACGCACCCACATGATGTTCACAACATAACAGTGTATGTAGCACCAGCATAACGCACCCACATGATGCTCACAACATAACAGTGTATGTAGCACCAGCATAACGCACCCACATGATGTTCACAACATAACAGTGTATGTAGCACCAGCATAACGCACCCACATGATGTTCACAACATAACAGTGTATGTAGCACTAGCATAACGCACCCACATGATGTTCACAACATAACAGTGTATGTAGCACCAGCATAACGCACCACATGATTCACAACATAACAGTGTATGTAGCACCAGCATAACGCACCCACATGATGTTCACAACATAACAGTGTATGTAGCACCAGCATAACGCACCCACATGATGTCACAACATAACAGTGTATGTAGCACTAGCATAACGCACCCACATGATGCTCACAACATAACAGTGTAAATAGCACCAGCATAACGCACCCACATGATGCTCACAACATAACAGTGTATGTAGCACCAGCATAACGCACCCACATGATGCTCACAACATAACAGTGTATGTAGCACCAGCATAACGCACCCACATGATGCTCACAACATAACAGTGTATGTAGCACCAGCATAACGCACCCACATGATGCTCACAACATAACAGTGTATGTAGCACCAGCATAACGCACCCACATGATGCTCACAACATAACAGTGTAAATAGCACCAGCATAACGCACCCACATGATGCTCACAACATAACAGTGTAAATAGCACCAGCATAACGCACCCACATGATGCTCACAACATAACAGTGTATGTAGCACCAGCATAACGCACCCACATGATGCTCACAACATAACAGTGTAAATAGCACCAGCATAACGCACCCACATGATGCTCACAACATAACAGTGTATGTAGCACCAGCATAACGCACCCACATGATGCTCACAACATAACAGTGTATGTAGCACCAGCATAACGCACCCACATGATGCTCACAACATAACAGTGTAAATAGCACTGTAAACACACACAGCTGAAGAAGATTCTTAAAAAGATTCTTACGAGAAGTAAGACTTAGCATGAGGAGAGTTTAAGAATGCGGTCAGAATAATAAATCTACACGACAGCCACACCATGAACGATATGATCAGGAGATGATATTAAGCGGATATATACAAGCTGTGTGAGGTGTGAGGCAGGGAACACAACTCTCACAACACTGTGCTAGGTGTGTGAGGTGTGAGGCAGGGAACACAACTCTCACAACACAGTGCTAGGTGTGTGAGGTGTGAGGCAGGGAACACAACACTCACAACACTGTGCTAGGTGTGTGAGGTGTGAGGCAGGGAACACAACTCTCACAACACTGTGCTAGGTGTGTGAGGTGTGAGGCAGGGAACACAACACTCACAACACAGTGCTAGGTGTGTGAGGTGTGAGGCAGGGAACACAACTCTCACAACACTGTGCTAGGTGTGTGAGGTGTGAGGCAGGGAACACAACTCTCACAACACTGTGCTAGGTGTGTGAGGTGTGAGGCAGGGAACACAACACTCACAACACAGTGCTAGGTGTGTGAGGTGTGAGGCAGGGAACACAACTCTCACAACACAGTGCTAGGTGTGTGAGGTGTGAGGCAGGGAACACAACTCTCACAACACAGTGCTAGGTGTGTGAGGTGTGAGGCAGGGAACACAACTCTCACAACACATTGCTAGGTGTGTGAGGTGTGAGGCAGGGAACACAACTCTCACAACACAGTGCTAGGTGTGTGAGGTGTGAGGCAGGGAACACAACACTCACAACACAGTGCTAGGTGTGTGAGGTGTGAGGCAGGGAACACAACACTCACAACACTGTGCTAGGTGTGTGAGGTGTGAGGCAGGGAACACAACACTCACAACACTGTGCTAGGTGTGTGAGGTGTGAGGCAGGGAACACAACACTCACAACACAGTGCTAGGTGTGTGAGGTGTGAGGCAGGGAACACAACACTCACAACACAGTGCTAGGTGTGAGGCAGGGAACACAACACTCACAACACAGTGCTAGGTGTGTGAGGTGTGAGGCAGAGAACACAACTCTCACAACACAGTGCTAGGTGTGAGGCAGGGAACACAACTCTCACAACACAG